>JAAGNO010022417.1:0-51412 GCA_033439905.1 Ceryle rudis
TGACGATCAAGAGAAGCTGTGGAAAGAGAGGCAGAGGGGGGGAGGAAGGAAAGAGAGCGACGGAACGGGGGCAGGGAGAGAAGGGGGGAAGGTAAAAAAAAAATTAAATAGTCATTTGAGTAAAGAGAAAAAACAGAATGCACCAATGAGGAAGGTGCAAATTGTTCTTTTTTTTTTTTTTTTTCCATAATGCTTACCCACAGTAGGAAGATTGTCCATGCTCCCAGGAAAGATCCTGGTGTGGAATGTGAGGTTTATATATGGCATGTCTCTAGCAACCTGGCACCATTTAACTGCTGCCTGTAAACCAAAAATAATTTGCAGAGGCAACCCATATATCTCCAGGGTGATCCAGAAGAACAGCAGTCTTCAGCAGCATAAAAAAGGTACAGACACATTAAACCTGCTTTGATATCCATGGAGGTATCTCCTCTCACTGTCTTTAGGAGGCTTCTGCTCAGGTCCATAAGAATAATGCAAAAGGCATCAGACTTCATTTCCTCTGCCACATTTTCTTTGTCTCAAGTTGTTATGGTGTGAGCCAGTAAGTGCTTAGGAAGCAATGACATAGCATTCAAGTTCTGAAGAGCAAGTGACCCAATATCTTCATAACTCCCACTCGGTTTAGAATGAACACCTTCCTATTTACTGCAGCTCCCCTTGGAACCATAACTTAGGTCCTCCTGCCCTGCTGTGTAGAACAGTATGATCCACACAGTGCTGAATGTGGCCTAATTAAAGCTGAACCTTCCAGGAGGCTGGCACAGTGCCAGCAATCAAAAGTAGCATCAGATACACCATGAGCTTCATGACTCTCTAAAGAAGTTTTCATACTCTAGAAGCTTCTGACTGAGTAAGATGTGGTGGTGGACATTATTATTCAGTATATTGCAAACTACGTACTTAAAAGCAAAGCACTATTTTTCTCAACTCTCTCCAACACACATTTTACCCTCTAAACTCTAATGGTAGTGCTTGCAGATTGAATTAGTACTGTACATGGATTGTGAGTATTTCCCCTTAAAAATATGATTTTAATTTTCCAGGTACTGTTGGCTGGGTGCCTGTTTACAGTACGTCTAGTTTGTTTTTCCACCAGCCACCACTGCTGTGGGAGCTGACTCAGAGAAGGGAAGTCAAACCTCTGTGAGCTTTCCTCTCAAATCCAGGAAGAATGAGCACAAAAACTCGGGCAATATTTACAGGAGTTTCACTAGAAACATGAGTGCCAAATGTGGATTATTTTGGTTTTGTGTATTGCCTTTGTATTGGTCAGTCAAAACAAGGTGATTTTAAATTGAATGTTTTCAATTTGAAAACAACAACAACAAAAAGATAAAAACTGAGTTGCTTTTGTGAGGTGTTATTTTTAGTTTCACCAGTCCAAAACAGCTGATAGAGAAGTTCTGATTTCTGTTGTTTATAAACCCTTTAAGTTTAGACCTTGCATTGTTACTTTTATCTAATAAACTTTTTGTATTACTTTTTAGATCTCCCTAGTCAAGGATTTACTCCTGGATGAACCCTCATGAACATCACATAATAAAGCAGAGCAGAAGATGGTGCAGACAGTGCCACACGGCTGAAGCATGACATCCTCCACAAGAGCACTGAAAAGGCTTCTGTTAGGCAAAAGTCCCATTAGATTTGATCCCATTCGATTTATTCTTTTCTGACTGTGTTTTTGTCCTTTCTCACTTCCTTATTATGTTTCTTACTCTATGGGGTATAGAAAGCTGAAATGACATAAGCTAGTATTTCCTGATAAAAGATATAACATTCATTTTTACCCTCAGCTGCTGCAAAAGGAAAAGAAAACTTATCTCTGTATGTATTTGGGCAGAGTTTCTCCACAGTGTTTACCTCAGGTCGCACGCTGTCATCTTCATCCCTGACCTGATAGAATGGTCAGCTAGTCCGAGTGTCTCAGCAGTGTCCATAAAAGGTCCTGCAGAGAGATCAGGGCATGCAAAGCCCTCCTGCTCTCTCTTCATTGCCCCAGCAGTTCTTTGATATCACTTCCAGGATGCTGGGTCTGATTCCCAATAAGCAAGAAGCAGCTCTGTGTTAATAGGAAGTACTCAGCTAAAGTACCCAGCATTACTCAGCTAAAGAATGTGACTCTTCCCTAACCTCTTATTTTTCATTCAGGAAATGCAATGGTGTTTTTATCTGCCGATCACAAACATTTCACTTCAGAAGCTGTTAACTGAACAGTCTAATTAGTTTGGTGTAAGGTGCTTTGTTCTGCTATCAGATGTTCCTGTGTCCATTTCTGACCCTGTTATCGATGTTCTATGGCCACCACTGAGCCACAGCTTTTATTAGCTCCCCATTCAGGTTTTTGTACCCACTGTTAGCTCAGAGAAATGGTCCCTGCCTTGCTGAGCAGAATTATTTGACAGGTTGAGTAGCATCTTTCCTTATACAGACTGAGAAGGGCATAACATGGTTTTAAATTTATGAGTGCCATCAGGATGCTTTGAGCTTCACAGCAACTTTTTCTGCTTTTCCTACTCCTGCCAAGAAATCTGGGTACAAGGGGAGGGGGAAAGGAGACTGCTCTTGAATTGTGGGCCCAAAGAAAAAGCCATTCTGAACAGTAGGTGAGACTTTTCCAGAGAGAGGCAGGTAGTGTCAAAAATAGTGTTTATTTTATGCTCTAGAAATTCATTCTAGCAGGATGTGGCTAGACTGTATAGTTTAGTGCAGAGGTACTTGAGGAAACTCCTTTCCTACCAATCTGTATACCAAAAATATCTTAACCAGGAGAAAGACACACAGCTTCACCTCAAATAATTGGCTGAGGTACACTTATTTGTAAGAATGTACAGGTATTTCTATAGATAGGAACCACCATCCCATGACACAGTAATAATTTGAAAACAAAACCTGTGTATTTCTGCTTATATTGTTTCTTTTCACGTTTCCCAGACTGAGTATATTCTAAGGTGATGAAAACCATGAAGAAGGGCTTAAACATGTAGGTTATCCTACAGAACTCTCAGAACTAACCCAACCTTTTTATCTGTGCGATTCTAAAGCACCATGTACCATGACAGTGTAAACTGGACTTAGCACCCCATGTGGTTACACAGTAGAACAGCAGGACTTTTGGGGAAATCATGCATTTTAATGAGTGATTTAAAAATTTATTTGATTTTACTTCAGAACAGTGTGAAACTTATAGTCTGATTTGATTTCAATATGAACACAGCTGACACTTGATGGATTTCACTGAATTTTGCCTTGAAAGATGGTGTTTGGTTTTGGCTTTTTTTTTTTTTTTTCCCTAAGCCAAGCAATGGCATAGTAGAAATGTGTAAAATATTTGTTTCTGTGACTGTAAATATTGAAAATTGGGCTCTGGCCTTTGCAAACTGAAATGCAGCTTTGTGGTTTGGTGCATTTGCAAACGTCAGGCCATGCTAAGAAAAATTCAGCAAACATGGGCTGTGGTTGTTGGCATTGCTAGGAAGTCATCAGATCTGCCTCATCCCAGCTGGCTTCCTTCCTTCCTCCCTTGCAGGGCTGAAGTCTCCTGAAGACATGCATGCATGGGACAAGTAGAAAGTGTAATGAAGTTTTTATTTGGGAGTGAATGGTTTAATTTGAGAACAAATGGTTAAGCTGACACCATCAAGCTCCTCTACAGTGGGAGTCAAAATCCTAGTGAAAAAAACAACTAACTTTTAGCAGAAAAGCTTATCACTAAAATACTTGTTATTTGCTTCCAGAAATGCTTTTGTGTTGCACAGATGGAGCCAAGAGGCAGAGTGCAACCTTCACCCACCCGAGTGGATTGTCCCCACATAAGAAAGGCACATTTCACACACAGGATCACACATAGGATGTCAGGTGTTGGAAGGAACCTTGGAGATCTTCGAGTCCAACCCCCCTGCCAGAGCAGGATCATATAATCTAGCAGGTCACAAAGGAACGCATCCAGGAGGGTTTCGAAAATCTCCAGAGAAGATTTCCCGCAAAAACAGCTCATCAGCTCCTCTGCTGTGTGCTTCTTCCCACTGACAGAGGATGCAAAATATTTCAGACTCAGGACCAGATCAGAGTAAGAGAGCTAAAGCTTCAGTGCTCCAGGTAATAAAGAGTAGGTGTCTGATGAGTAGAGAAGTCCCTGCATTGCTCTTGCCTGCGATGAACATCAGAGTTCAAATGCAGTGTGATAATCAAAGCGGGGGATGACTAAACTGTTTCCTGAAATTCCCCTTGTTCTTCTACATGAGGGAAGAATAACAGCCGATAAAAACAAATCTCCTAAAATTTTTGTGTTTTCCCACTCAGATAGAACTGAGAAGATATATATATCTATAAATTAAAATACCCCTTTAGAAGTATTAGCACACATAAATTATCCTACAATAATTCAAGTCCTCAAGTAAGTCTTACATTCAGATAGCCAACACAAATTCAACAGAGCCAAAGGGGAAAACTAAGGTGGAAGATCTTGAAGGGAAAGGAAACGACTGTGAGGAACTGAAGTTAGAGATGAGGTCTGAGAAATAAGGGGTGCTGAGAGAAAGATCTTCCTACTATCCACATCCAGGAATATGTGGTTGAATCACAAGACTTCTATGGCTAATAAACCTCTCTACAACTACCTGAAAGGAGGTTGGAGCATGGAGGGGGACAGCCTCTTCTCCCTGGTGACATGTGACAGGACCAGAGGGAATGGCTGAAAGCTGCCCCAGGGGAGGTTTAGGCTGGATATTAGGAAACATTTCTTCCCTGAAAGGGTTATCAAACATTGGAATGGTCTGCCCAGGGCAGTGGTGGAGTTGCCATCCTGGGGGACATTTAAATGGCATGTGGCCCTGGTGCTCAGGGTCATGGTTTAGTGGTGAGCTTGCAGTGTTGGGTCAAAGGTTGGACTAGATGATCTTAAAGGTCTCTTCCAACCAAAGACATTCTGTGACTCTGTGAAAAGTGTTGGATTCACAGACATACCTGCATCTTCCCATGATAGTGACCTTCATTTGGTTCTGTTATTACTGTGAAGTAAACATGACCATAAAAAGGGAAAAGTTTATTTTATTTCTTTTATTTCCACCCAAAGTAATTTTGTTCTTTATACACATCTTTGCATGCCAGCAGCCTTGCTTCCAACAGCCTGAGTTTGGCAAGAAGCAGCCTAAGTCAATAAAAAAGAGCCCCAAGTGTCATGCACAATAAAGACTTGGGTACAGTTTTCCAAACAACTGTAAAGTAAAATTTACTGAAAAACAGGCAAAGAGCTCATATCTAGAAATCAAGTCGCTGCTTGTAAAAGTCAGAGGTTAATTTTTTTTTAAAAAAAAAAGCTCTCACATCCATCTGTCAGACATGTCTTATCCTTGCCTAAATATTTGAGTGGGGGAAAGAACTGGGATAGGCAAGAACACTTCCATAGACATATGTTAGAAATCTACAGCACAAAATTAAATTACTTCACTCTTTTAAATGGCAATTCTATTTTGCACTTATCAGGTATTATGAGTTATAATACAACTTTTTTAAGGCAAAAGGAAAAGTAAAATAACAGCAACAAAAGACACATCCCAATGTGTATTTATTTTACTTTGTAATTCAAGTCAGTCCAATTGTGCTCCAGGGAATTTGGTATATGCAACGCTGGAGTTTGAAAACTGAATCCAAAATTATTTTTTAAATCATATTTAGTAAGATATATAACACTGGAATGATTGGGGGTTTTTTTTGATGTTTTGAGATTTTTTTTATTTTGCCTAAATTTTGATGCAGCAGGCTTTAAAAAATCAGAATAAAGCACACTCTTCTAATGTGAAGAGTAAATTTTTAAAAGAAGACGTTGGTCAAAATACAAGGTTCTGTACTGGCTTCCACAGACTGAAGAAAAGGACCTGTAACTGCTTTCCTGATTGTCCATGCGTGTGTGTAAAATGGCTGGTCCTGTCAAGCAATAGATGGTTTCACAGTCCCATTAATTTTACTGTGTGAAGTACTGGTCTTCAGAGAGATGGAGTTCATTGCTTAATATTTAGTGGCCAGCATAATGGATATGTTTAATTATATAGCTTCTGGTCTGACGTATTAGGACATTCTCATGCCATTTTATTGTGCTGGGAATTGGGAACAAGCCTCCACCATTTCTCCCAGGCACCCTGCAGTGCTGAGAATTTGATGAATGCCTGAAGGCAGCAGGCTTTTCCTACCGTGTCCCAGTGCAACCAATACCACAGTCTAGGATGGCCTTTCAGATGCACCCTGCCAATGGTAATCATGCTCCTGACTCCCTTCAGAGCTTTTCGAATGCCTCCTCTAGCCCAGGATGGAAATGACTTCCCCGGAGCTGTGCAAAGCTGGGATCATTTGCCTTTTATCTCCTGCTCAGCCTGAGGAGTAAATATCAAAATCACCTGCTCTTTGGTTTGCAGATCTAGTTGTTCCCCGCTCAGGAACCCTGAGGGTATAGCAGTTCAGAGGTAAAGGGTCATGCTGGGTGAACACGGGGAGCTGAGGGTTGTGCACCCTGCTGCACTCTCTGCAGGCTGGGGATGGGATACAGACTTTCTGCCTGAGCAGCTACCTGAGGCCTTTCAGGTCAGAGTCCTGAGCAGAAGTGCGGGAAATCACAGAATCACACAGAATCACAGAATTATTGAGGCTCAAAAAGACCTCTGAGATCAACAAGTCCAGTCTATGACCTATCACCACCACACTGGCTAGACCATGGCACTAAGTGCTACATCCAGCCTTTCCTTAAACACCTTCAGGGAGGGCCACTTCCAACACTTCCCTGGGCAGTCCATTCCAATGTCTGATTGCCCTCTCATCCTGTCACTAGTTGCCTGGGAGAAGAGCCCAACTCCCACCCGACTACAACCTCTCTTCAGGTAGTTGTAGAGTGATAAGGTCCTCCCTGAGTCTCCTCTTCTCCAGGCTAAACAATGCCAGCTCCTTCAGCCTCTCTTCATAAGACTTTCCCTCCAGTCCCTTCACCATGAGGCTGCTGGAACTCCTCATCACCTTGGATGTTAGTGAGGAGGAGGCCTGCACAAGGTGCTGGTCAGCAGGGCTGTGCAGAGGCAGCTGCCCAGACTTGCTGCCCACCAGCTGCAGTGTCCAGCAGGCTGCAAAGCCCTTCAGCTGCATCCCATGGCAAGAAGCAGTTGTGGAGGGCATGGGCTATTCCAAACCATCTACTGTGCAATGCAAAGATGTGTTAAGAGGTCCCTCATATTTCAGTAAAGCTCCATTTCATGCTGCGAGCTGGAGAAGGGGCTGTGCAATAAAGAGGAGCAGTGGAGTACACCTGTAAACCCCAAGCAGGCTGGGACTTGCCTGACTGTCACAAGACCCTCCAGCCAAACTACATCTGAGAAGTCTGCAAGTTTTTAAGTGGGGAAAAAACATATCCCTCTTTCTTAGTTTTAAACAGATCACCATCTGTCCCATCCTTCATGTGGACAAGGGGATATTCTTGTGACGCATAACCCCTAACCCCACTGCTGCAGGGAGCAGAAGCTTGTCCATTCACTTGGAGGAATATAGAAGCAAATACTTCTACAACCAGCACTCCTCAAATATTTAATACTGGCTTCTTTGTTCCTTTCCCAGTCAAACTTCTCTTCAGGGTTAATTCACAATCAAATGGGATCTACCCTTCATCATTAACACAGATTGCTTTGCTCCACTGTGGTTGAATATCTCCAAGAGCTGGCATACTTATTGTTGGGTTGTTTTTTTCATGGTAAGAGAAAGATATTTTCCTGGTCATTTCACTAGATCAGATCTGACTTCACTGAAAATACATAACTTCACTAAATGGTTAACTAATGATACATGTCTGGATACAGTTAGCTGAATTAAGAGATGTTGTATCAATAACTTTGCTTTAATAGAAGAGAAATACCACAGAATGGGACAAAGAAAATAATAGGAAAGCACCAGCCCTAGTCATGAAAGATCTCCTGTAGAATTTATTCATATAATGAACGTGTCCCAGAATTTTCATTCACCCAGTGGTTTAGAATTTTGATCATTTGTTGCTTCCCATCTGCATAAATGCAGTTTATCTGATAGGAAAATTGAAAATCTAAGTCATACTTTTTTTTTTCCCCCCCTCCTGTAAAATAAGGCTTATGAACCCCCCTAAATGGTGGGAGGGAAGTCTACCTATGGACATTAGCTTTACCTAAGGACATCACCTTCTGTAAGCCAAAGAAACAGAAATATATGGAGTAGGATCTGACCCAAGCAACAGTGCTTTTCTTTCTGAACTACCAAAACTGAGTTGTTTAACAAAATCCATGCTCTCAATCCGTCCATCTAGACATTAGTCCTGCAGCTCTTGTCAATGGCAAAATATTTTATTTATCTTCCCAACACTTGTGTTAGCATGTTCAATGGAATCACTGGAAAGAAAGAAGTGTCTTTTAAACTGTTCTGGCAGGTATGGGTATGAAACAGATCTTCATAAAGAATTAAATCTTTGAAATCAGAGCTTCACTTTGGCCACAACACTGATATAAGAAATGGCCACTTAAGAGCTAGGCTTTGACACCACCATAAATAAACCCGTGGCCGAGGAATGGTACTGAATTGCAGATGGAGCTATTAAAAATATGGAGCCTAATGCTGTTTGCATCTTGCTAATTTTATATCGTTCTATCCAGTGGCAGAATGATTGATGTCATTTGGTTTTGATTCATGCTGGTTTAGCTCCAGGAATAACAAAATAGAAATGCTTCTATGTTTTAGAGAGATTTGCTTGGTTATGCTATCAGCACTGTTTCCCTAATGGCGAAAGAAATGCGAGCATTAAAAATAATTACAAGCGTAAAAGAAACTCCATGACCTAAATCAGTGGATATACTACGGTATCTACAGAAGGAAGAGCTGGGTGTGTTATGTACTGTGCTTAAGGCTAACTAAATTCCTTAGCTTTACATAGTTTGTCATTAAGTACCTGTAATTATTTTTGTCCTTTCATTGAGATTTATGTTGGTCTGAATCATCCTTTAGAACATAATTAAATCAGCTATTTCCTTTTCTCTCAGTCCCATTCAATGCTGAATTTCTTCTCATTTTTTCACATTTGGTTATTAATCTTTTAAATGTTTGTGAAACTGGAGAAGAGGGATTTGCATGAAACAAAGTGACATGAATGAATTCAGTTTACTAATTTTTGAGGTATTTTCTGCACACAAGTGACTAGATTTTTCCAAAGTATTTAGAGATCTTGTTTGATGCCTTTTGAAAATCTGGTTCTGTGTAAAGCTTCCCCAGGAGCTAACCCCCTGGTCACAGATTTCAGCTCTTGTTATGCCCCTTCCTCTCTCAGTCTGCAGGTGCCGTGACTCTTCATAGTTCCATGTACTGAGCTTTAGGTCTAAACAGAGAAGCCTGGGCTTACAGCTCCAGAGTATCCTCAGCTCAATCCCAATATAAGAACAAAAGTTTTGGCTATTGTATTTGCAGAATTAACACTAATTAATAATTGTCATGGTTGTAAAGGGAAGTTTGACTACACAACAAAGGATCTTCTCTTTCTGTCTTACGTGTGCAAATACATATTCTAGATTCATTTTTATACTTCACTTTCAATAAGGAGAGAAGGCTTGCCCTCTGTGAATTCCTTTTGTAGCTATAGTTTGATGTTGCAGTTTATTTATTCACCTCCTCTGACAA
Organism: Ceryle rudis; assembly: GCA_033439905.1. Classification (NCBI taxonomy): domain Eukaryota; kingdom Metazoa; phylum Chordata; class Aves; order Coraciiformes; family Cerylidae; genus Ceryle; species Ceryle rudis. Next base: position 9,667 of record JAAGNO010022417.1, read on the forward strand.
TGAATCTGTAGAAACTATCAAAACTAAAACTGGTTTCATTGCACATTGCACGTACTGTGTAGTTAAAAGGAAAATGTACACATTTTCAGAATCCCTAAGAACCCAAATATTTACTTTAAATGAACGTGAGCAAGGTCACAGCAACATCTCTGAGATTCTAGCCCTGAATTCATCACTACTTTTTAAAATTCCTCTCATATAATCATGAAATTTAGGAATTAACACAAAGTCTTTAAGCCATAAGCAGAGAAAAAGACTTTGTAAAAAAAAAAGAGCAAACATTGATGTTTGGAATCCAGAACTTGGTCTTATTAAAAAGCACAAAAGGGGCACACATAGGCAGAAGACTGTAATGTCTTCAGGTTCTCAGTATGCAGGAATGTGACAATATAAGTAATTGTCTCCCAATTAACATCCTTTGCATAGTCATGATTTGCTTTAGTAATTTTAAGAAACTGTTCTCAAACTTTTTAATTTATTCTTAAATTGAAGCACCTCTTACACTAGAATTGTATAATGTAATCTAATTACTGATGCTGGCTTACAGCTTCAGTGCTTTATTGTGCCTCATTCCCATGTAATCGCATCTACTTCCTCATAACTGTGCCCTTTTCCACCCCTCTTCTATGCATATACAAAGTGTGTTTTAATTCCAAGCAACCCCTCAGCATATGCAATTTTAGTTCTGAATTCTACCTGAAGGAGAAAGAGGACATGGTCTGCAGAGCTGAGGGAAGGCACGGCTAAACACACATCCTCTGGTGCTACTGCAGCATCACCAGGCACATGGAATCCAACAGGAATATGCATGGAGTAGATATATATTTTTTTTTCGTCCAAACAGTGGAGTAAAAGTGGATTATTTAACAGGGGGAAAACCAAACCAAACCAAACCAAACCAAACCAAACCAAACCAAACCAAACCATACCATACTGCTTTGTGGAAGAAAGCAGGTAGTTTTCCATTTGAATGTATTTGTAATCCCAGTAACTGGCTTTTATATGAAGGTGGGGGAGCTTAAAACATTTAATGAAACTTTCTGGTAGTTCTCCCAGTTAATGCCTAAGGAGGAGAAAGATGAATTTTCAAATCTTACGCCAAAATTTTTTTAAAGCTCTTCACAGATATATTTTTTAACGGTATGAAAATACTGTTAAATTAATTCTCTTAATTGCTTGAAATGTTCTCTGTTAAAGTAATTGGGGAATAAACTGTCTTAGCTGGAAGCCTGTGTCATGCAGCCAAACCACCAGATTCTAGAGGCAAATAGAAAATTCAAGTCAAAGAGAAATGGCTTGTGTCGCATAAAATCTTATTCATGTAAAAAGGAATAAAACATTTTATGCTGGTCATGTATTCTTGTATTATTAGAAACTACCTGATCGTATACAGGAAGGGAGTGTGGATTTAAAAATGATAAGAAAACGTCTCCTGTAGTCCCAGGCCTCCATATATTCTAAAGTCTGAACCTGTTCCAAATTTCCAGTCCTGTTTAATTTATCTCTTGCTGCTCAGTAGATGAGAGTTGTCATGCGGTAATTCCACAGGGGTCACTGCAGTTGCACCAGGGATCACTTTCTCCCTTTAAGTGTCAGCATTGTTGACTACCAGGCACAGGAAATGAATACAGGGGTGCACGCTGCAAAGCTGAGACATCATCTTCTCTCCAACACACATTTATTTCTGGCAAGCTGTGATACAACCCTGAACTATGTGTATTTCATGCATACAAATGTATGGAGTGAACATTCATAAGGGCATCAGCAATAGTGTGTATTTTACTAGAACTATCCTCCATAATTCCCTGTGTTTTCTTTTTTAAAGTAATAAAATATACATTAGAGTTATTTTCCTTTTGGATAGCAGTTAACCATGCAGCTCACATTAAACACAGAAGGATGAAAACTCTTGTATTGTAAGCAAAACCCGAAGTGATGGAAATCAATATTCAGCAGATCAACATCTATTTACATCAGCCGAGAATTTAGAGCAACATTGTAAGTGTCTACTGAATATGAAATGAGTTTTCTGTATATATTGGGGCTGGGCAGAATACAAAGCTGGCTGTCAAGTGTTAACTACTTCATTTTTTTCTTCTCAACAGACTAGATTGATTGGGACAGTAGGGTGAGCTCAGCCCCCTGGTAGAATCTTGTAATATAATTTCTTATGTAACTGCCAGCATATAATTTTATGGGTAATTATAGTTTAGGAGGATTTTACTTAAGGAAACTATAATTAGTGCTGTAATGGTTAGAATAAGGTTTGAAGGCTTTATTCAGAGCTAGTAACTGATGATCAATGCAACCTCTAGTAGTCATAGGGATCTGAAGCATGAATAGATTCATTTTTTCCTGGTGCATGTCCAAACAAGAAAAGAAATGACAATATAATTCATGCTTTGACACTGATGGAAGAAGAAAGGGAGGGAGGCAATTGCAAATATACTTCAGTAAAGCTCTATTGCCTAGAGGACCAAAAATAAGATCATTCGTGTCCAGTGAAGTCTTCCTTTGGCTCAGACACTGAGCTACATGAGGCACGGTCACCCAAAGCAAGCTGTGTATATCCACAGTTTTATCCCTCATTAGAAATGTTCCCTTTCCCACCCTACTCCCTATATTGTGAAAAGTGGATGTATAATATTATCTTAGACTACATTATAAGCTAGAGATCAAAAAACTCTTCTTTCCAATGACACATTAGATTCACAAGACGTGATTCATTGCACCAACTTTCAATCAGCTTTAAATTAAGCTAAGCCAACCTACGTCTGTGCCAATCCCTTAGCTTCTTTGTGTAACAGACAAAAGGGTAAAGGCAATTCCAGAGGGCAATTATCGTTGGGTGATTTTTTGAGGCCTACCTGTTATATGGCAAAAACCAATTTTTAGTCCAAATGTGGTTTTGGTGGAGACAAGTGGCAATGTTAGGGGGAAAAAGACAAGCAACAGAGTCGAGGACAAGGGCAAAGGGGAAGGCTTACTGAACACAGCTCCAAAGCTCAGACGGTGGTTGGGGTTAGATTTCTTTTACCCACAACACATAAGGTATTTATTTCACCCTACTAGGATACTATACACCTGTATTTTGTGTTTGTATTAACAAGGAACTGCTTTTCAAGACAAAGTTATTGGAAAAAAAAAAAAAATTTACTTTCCTTCCTACATGCCAACACACGAGTTGAAGGATTTGGGTTTTGTTTTTCCTGTCACAAGTGAAGGCATCACTACAGACAGCAAGTCATTTCTTCTGCCTTGGGATTTAGCAGTTTTTACTGTACAAACAAAGCAAGCTGAACCTGGGTCTAGGGTGGGTAAAATGTTCCCCTAAAAAAGACACAGAGGTATAGGACTGGGTCAGTGATATACCAATTTTATCATACTGTTTCTGCAGAAGTACACCAGCTGCTTCAGAGAAAAGCAGAGGAAGCTTTACAGAAGGCAATTATGAAATAACTTGCTGACAGGAAAAAATTTTTACTAGCCTCCATTAATTAGGGGTTATCTTGTCCTGGAAGCATGAAGACTTACATCCTTTCCAAAAAGATTGTCATTCTAGTTATAATTTTTTATCTTCTCTAGCTTTTAAACTATGCCTTAAAACACACATTTCTTGGTTCAGCTTTCAAGACTTAATAGCATGAAATGAACAGTGTTTATTTATGATGAAGACATAAACTCTTTTGTATAAATCATAACAAATTCTTCATTCTATCACAAATTATTGCTAAGGATAACAAAACTGAATCATCTGGCACCAAAAAATAAGCAGAGCTTTGAGGCTTTCCCTCATAAATTCAGCAGAACTTAATCACATTTTGTAACAAAGAATTATAACAAACAAGATGAGTTTTCCTTACTTGAAAAATCTGCTATTAATTATTAACTGGATCAAGCTACTCTCCACTTATTTGACCTTATGACAAATGTGTTTGGGAAATTTCCATCTCTGTATTTATGCCTGTCTCTCTCTGGCATATGATGCAGGGCACACACTCAGGCTTACGTCTGACAAGCAAAAATATAAACTAGATGATTGTAGCCCTGAAGCTGGAGACTGCAGACATGTAACAGCGGTGAGAGACACCCAGCCAGAGTCCCTTACAATGTTTAAATATAACCGTATGTCACCCTAGGCAATGAAAACCCCAGTTCTAGACACTACTGGCATTTTGACTGTCTTTACAACTGCTCTTTTAAAGCAGCACCACGGCATATAAGACTGATCACGGTGTAGCCCAAGTATTAGGCCATGCAGCTGGCTTCCAGCCACCAGCACTCCCAGTTCCATTTTGTACTTGCCTTTGGCCATCCTGCTTTTCTTTTTTTTTGGCTGATGTTATTCAGTATTGCCCTTGCTGCTGTAAGCCCATCTCATGCAATACCAGCATGCAGCCAGTTGATTCAGCTGGGACTGGAGAAGTCCCCACCTGCCTCTGCAGCCGCTGGCTCCCCGCTGCCTGGAGCACGCCTCGGCTAAGATGCCACAAACTAGATTTGTTTTCATTTAGGAGACCCCTTATATCAAAAAAGGTCTGATCCAGCCTCGTGCATTTTGAAACCTGTTAAGCTTGTCTGTGGCTCAAATCAAAGAACCATTTTACATTTCTTGTCATGTGTGTCAACGGTTGGCCTTTCAAAGCATACAAATATTGCCTTTGTTTCTGTGACAGATACCATCCTGCCCACATGTCTCAACACTCCTGGTGTGGTTTCTGTGATTTTTTTTTTTTATTCTACTGGAACTTCCTGCCACATCTGTTACTAAACAGAAACCCAAAAGGAAATCAGCTTTCACCTGTCAACTGCCATGTGCATATGACCTCCCCTTTTCCATCACTTTCCATTAATGTCTTTCATCATTTCGTGGGCTTTTCCACATTTGCTTCTTTTTCTATATGCTCCTTTGGGAAGTTAATTTTTTCTTCTTTTTAGCTACAGCCCCTTTGTTTGTCATGTTTACTGCATCAGCTCTACACATAACACCATCTCAAATTTGTCCTTGGGAATTGCATCCTTTAGGCTCAGGAAGAGGATCTGTCTCCCCATCTGTGTTTCAGTGGTGGCCTTCCTATGAGAAGGGTTACCTTTGGCATCCACCACTGCTTACCAGCCTGGCTCTGCAGCACTGTCTTGTGCAACAGCTGTTTGGCTCACAGCACTCAACCATTTTCTCTACCCTACTGGCCCAGTGTTACAAAACAGCACTGGCTTGTAAAAAAAATAGATTGATGGACTAAAGAGAGAGGATTTTTTTTTTTATGTGACCCCCAAACAGACAGAATTCATAGTATCATAGTATCCTTCAGGTTGGAAAAGACCCTTGGGATCATCAAGTCCAACCATTAATCCTACTCTACAAAGCTCACCCCTAAACCATGTCCCTCAAAACCACATCTAAACCACCCTTAAACATATCCAGGAATGGTGATTCAGCACCTCCATGGGCAGCCTAATTCAAGTAGATTTAGCAGATACTGTATTCTCTACATCAAGAAAAATCCCTAAATTCATAGGCAGAGGATTTCAGATGGAAGAAGCTTAAGCACAAATTGCGTACTCAACACAACAGTTGCACAACTGTTGTTCCACATTACACAGCTTCGATTTACATATTCCCCAAAACTTCCCAGTATAAATAAACTGTAAGTCTATACTACTTATGACCTTAAAAACACACAGCACTAAAAAACAACTGATGCAACTACCTTAAATACACAAAGAATTAAGCAACAGCACATGATCAGAGGCCAGCTGCTAATGTGGAAGATCGATATTGCTTGAAGCTATAAATCTTTCAAATTTGATTATTCTCAGATTTAAATCAGATCGTTGTTACTATTACCAAAACTCAGTGAAGTAATTTTCTGATTCATCCATGTGAGTTATTTTTATATATCTAAAAGTAGAGGAAGAAATCTTGCCCCATAGAACTTGATCCAAGATTGGCCATTGACTTCTATAGAACTAAATGTTCATCCACAGGATTTCCTTTCCTCTTCTGGCCTCCAGTGCAGTCCAGGGCTTAATAAAACACAGAAAAGCTCAGAAAATAGCTGCTTTATTTCCAGCAAAGGGGTCAGTTTTGTGGGAATTTGGAAGTTTAAGATTCCTGGGGATGGGGGGGGGGGGGGGGGGTTGCCCTCAACCTGCTACCCGAAGGCTTGGCCTCCTTTTGCAGAAACTCTCTTTCTTTGGAGGTTTTTGAAAGTGTGTCTTCATAGTAAATGTGCTATTAGGTACTTTCCAGAGGAATCTGTATGTTCATGACTTGACTTGGAAAACATTTCTTAGACGCAGTGTTGGTTTCCAGTGAGGTTCTGCCTGGCTCGTTTTGGTTTCCATGAACACAAGGAGCTCATGTGACGGGCCTGGGGTGATTCAGATCCTCATCTGGTGTTAGATGCCGGCAGCCTCCTGGCACTCCATCTTCCCATCTGACCACATAATCACATCTCCTCATAAGTATAAAACTCTCTAAACGTTTCTCCTTTGTTCAGTTTTCTGCATGCGTAGGCCATGGTTATTACACATTACATGTTATGTTGTGACAATGCACATAATCTGTCTGTCATTCCAGCTCTGCTTCTTTCCTTGTTTTCTCTCTGGTTGAAACCTGTGCCTCTTTAAATTCAACTAAATGTTTTTCTGCAAGCAGCAGTGAGATTTGGCCCAGTTCAGACTCTTAGTTTTATCCGATAGTTAGGGTGTCTAGCATAATGCTCTGCATATTCATCCCCTAGTTACATGTTTTAAGTGTCAGTGAGGTACTGTTTTTGTAAGGACAAAAAAAAAAAGGACTTTTTATTATTTTAGCAATCATTTCAGTGCTTACTTTCATCTGACCCTTATCAGCTTCCATCCAGAAAGTTTACTCCTGCAGAGTTAAATATATAAACATGCACCCACATACTTATCTCCATGTTCATACACATCCATACAAATAAACATTCCCAAACATTTCTGGGTGGCAGTGAACTGCTCTCTCTGAGAAACAAGCATGTGGACAATATGGACCACCACATGCTCATCAGAGAAAGTGGGAGCTGGCAAAAACCATGACAGTGACTGTTGGACATGGACACTCAGTACCAGAAACTGTCATTAGGAAGACAGACATTTACTTCTGAGAGAATTTGTAGGGTAATGTTATAGGTCCTCCTGTGGACCCTCAATTTTGATCATATTCCTGGCTTAGTTTTGACATACACAGCAGAACGCTGTACTTTTGAGAAATATTTCTGGTTTAAGTAAATAAGAAATTCCTACCACATAGGTAGCATTTCTTATTTTGAACTGATGTCGTCCACAAAAGGCGCCTCAGAGAACAATGACTGGGAAGCTCAAGGGCAAATAAACTTTATTTTTAACAATTTACAAATGTAAAAGTTACCTGAGGTAAGTCTTGTTTCATTTTTTAACATGTTGCCTGTTGAGTGCACAAAAAATGATGAACTGAAATGCTTGGGATTTTTTTTTTATAGATACTCACTCCCCAAGACAAAGTGAGCTGCTAGTTACTGACAATGTGAAAGATCTTGCAGTACCATTTAGCAGTGATGTGAAGTGCTGGAGCTTGGAAAAGAGCTTCCTGGGGCATTCCCAGGCTCACAAAAGCACTGTCTGGGACTCAGAATTTAAAAGGAATTTTCTGACCTTCCAAGCAACTTGTGTGTGGGTAAAGGTTCACTGACAGATTATAATCCTCCAAGGTATTTATGCACCTAAGTCTCCTTGAAGTTAGACTGCTAGTGTTGGACATTAAAGAACACAAATCACTACCTCTATCTACTCATAATGTCATGAGTTTATACATCCAGGTCTCTGCCTTCCACTCCCTTCAAACCCACAGAAAGACAAGCACTGTCTGACACTCAAACAGCTGCAGCAGGGGGGCTGGGGAGGAACTGTAACCCAGAGCAATCTCCAGGGTCGACATTGGTCATGACTTAGAAACAGGCGATATGGTGTCTCACCTACATAAGCAGAGGAGCTCTAATGGTCCACTTTTTAAAATAACAATCTGAAGGTTTGGGGTTTTTTTCTGACAAATTTTGAAAGAGTGGCAGTCACCATGGGTTTTTTTTATAAACAGACTAATGTGTCACCATGTGCTAGAAATAATCTGGGAATCTTTTCCTCCTGGAGGCCTCATAGGATGAAGCAGGGAAGACTGTACCTTTGGGGACTCAGCGGAGCCGACCACATGCCAGGCTGCTTGGCAAGGTAAAGGCTGAAGCAATTCTGGGTTTGTAGAAGGGCTCAAAACCAGGGGAAACTTTAAAGCCAGAAAGTGACAGCGCGTGTAGTTGAGAGGCCTCTGAGGTGAGGCAATAAATGATTAGTGGTTTCCATGATCTCACCTTTTGACTTAGCTGCCCTATTTAGCTTCTGTGACTGTTTATATGGAGGTAGCCCTTAGAAACTTGCTCTATGTGAGGGAAGAAATGTGTGCCCTGAGTAACGACTGGTCTTTCACATCCTTTTTTTACACTTTTGGGGCTCTCACTGAAATTTTTTTCCTGTTTTATCCAGTAGATAATACCTGCAAAAGGTAAAGCCACCAGCCCTGATATCTCTAAAGGGAAGGATATTTACCCTTCACCAACTCACACAACGGAATTAAAAGATGATACTTTACTGACTACAGACAAAGGCTTGTTCATTAGGAAGGGCTTCCCTAAGCAGTGAACAAGAGCAAATATATTTTTCTATTTTTGTTAAAACTCCCAAGTGTATATTTTGAATAGCGCATACTCAAAATGTTGGCGGAATAAATTCTGAATCTGGATTTTTCAAATTTCACATAAGTGCATTTACCAAGTTCACAGCAGGGACTTACTGATTTACACATCTAAATTCTGGACCCTCAAAACCCAAGGAAGAGTTTCAGTTGCCTGATTTTTCTAGGTATTTTGTTTCTGCCAGTGAAGTTTTCAAAGCACCTTCATCCCTCCTTCTGCACAGAAACTGAACATTAACATCGAGAAGGCTGGTACCTATCTCAGACTTAAGACATACTGGGCTTCACAGGATTCTCTCCCTGTCAGTCCCGGGTAGATTTGCTCAAAGCTTACCCATTTTTACAGAAGAAAAAATGTTTCCTTTCACGTGCAGTCAGATCAAAAATAGGCCATTTGGAAGCAGGATGTCACACTGTCATTTCAAGTGATAATGCTGGCACTTTCCTCGGGAATGTAATGGCTCAAGTCCCTAAATAAGACAAAACCAAATAACCAATAACAATAACAAATCCAGGAGACCTACATTCCAAAGCAATGCTTCAAAACTTGTATTTAAATCATTGCCCATAGACCATTGATTTACTTACCTGTAATGTAAAACCCCAGGAATACTTTTTTCCTTTGGTTGAGGTGACTCAACCCTTACCTCCCACAGATGTGCTCAAACTCTAACCACTAAAATATATGGTTTACTGAAGTGGGGAATTTCTCATGATGAAGGTATTTCACTTTGCATAAAACAACTAAATAGTCCTTGGGCAACAGATAGTATGTGAAGATTATACTTTAGACTGTGTTTCAGGATTTTAACCTCCCTCAGAGGGAGGTTGGCTGTCCCATACAGCATAGACTAGCAGGTAGGTTGCAGGTGTTGCCAACAGAGGAAGGTGCTTTTCTATTTCTTGCCCAAGTATTTGAGCCACAGACCCCACACTGGGCTTTTTAATTGGTTGATTAAGAAATCCCGCTTGGAGAAATGTTGGGAGTAATTGAGCTGCCCCAGACAGATTGTGTGAAGAAGAGCATTTGCTTCAGCCAGCTGAAGGGGAACTGACCCCAGCCCTCTTGCTAGATGATGCTGCTCTCCAGCCCTCAGTCCCAATGTCCGAGTGATTCCTACTAACCACTTGGATCATTTTGCCTCTTTGGTTCCAGTGGCTGCCAGCATTGTCTCACTGCCATTGCAACCATGCCCTGGTTCTACCATCTCTGACACCTTCCTGGCAATAAAGCATCCCATAATTGCACATCCCAGGCAACTTCTGACCCTGATCTCATCTGTAGTTGTGTGATAACAGCATCACCTTGTATGTGGGAGAGTCTATGACGCTTTTTTGGCCACTTAGTTAATGTTTGGAAGCTACATATTTTCTGGGCTTCCAGCTGAAAAGCCCTGCCTGTGTGGCAATGCAAATGATGAACTCTTCTTTTTGGAAAGAAAGTTGCCACGACTGCCAAACTGAGGTGTTAACGTGAATTTGGCACAGTCTGAGCACATCTAACAACTAGTCACCTTACAGTACTAGATTGGTAGATGTCAGTTTCTGAATCTCAAATGGATTGAAGGATATAGCCATGCTCTGTTTGCTCTGTTCAGGCCCTAGGGTGTGTTCAGGAGCAGAGCACTGAACACCAGTCAGAATCGATTGCCTGAGACCTCAGTGGTGCCAATATGGATTACATCTCTCTCTCTCTCCATTTTATTGGGTTTTTTTTCCCCTGGATGAGACTTGACCTTTCATGACTAATGTCTCCCGAGTCTAGTTTCAGGCTCTTGAGTCAAATGGTGATTCTGCTGTCACGCCTGACTTAGGTTGTGATTTTTCAGTGAATGCCATGTAATATTAAAGGTTGACCTAAAACTTAGGTGTTTGTTAGAATGAGGAGCTTGAGTCTTCCCAAGAACATTTGTGCTATGTCCTCCCACTTGTCTGATAATACTTGCCAAAGATTTTGACCAACAGATCTTTAATTTCCTACTTTCCTTAAAGCTTTTAAACCATCCTTGTTCTTAATACATGTAGTTCATAAAGCCCTGTGGGAACCCTACAATATCAGTGCCCTGGGCAGGACTGCTAATAGCAGAGCTAATCTAAAGGGTCTCTTTTTAACATGACTTTTCTGGCCCAAGCTCATGCATACAGTTGCCCACACATTTACTAACGTGAACAGCTGCTTTGCAAAGTATCTTTGAGAGGAAGGTCAGTTCTGTATTTCAAAAGTTCACAAGTCAAGCTGCATTGAAAGGCCTCTTTAACCTCAACCTTAAGCATCCTCAGCATATCATTAGGAAGATTAGCAAAGCCTTTAGCACCCCAGTGGATTTCCTTATGTACGGAAAGGCCTGGCAGATCAAAGGAAACATTACTTCAAATAGCTTGTGACTTATCTTGTGCTTACCCTAGCACCACTGACCTCTCAATCATCATATTTCCTTCCAGTAGGAATTGCTTTTAAGCACAACAGTTTATCCACCATGATCCTTGTTTTGACCTTTCCAGCTTTCCCAATATTTCTTACTAAAAAGTGTAATTAGAAGAAGTATCAAACCAAATACTTGGTAAATACGATGTGATCAAAATAAGAAAATAGTTGCAAGTCATAGTTACGACTTGGTTCTGCTAATGAATGTGAATGAAGTCACGTTTATTGTTTAAAGATTTGTCTTGTCCTTGGCAGAAACTCTTCGCAAACACTGAGGTCAATGATATTTGACCTTCTTTTGCATTTTCCAACTAGGATGTGAACGACTACAGAGGGCTAAAAGGTTAGTCTCTGTTCTGCAGTTGCATCCATATCTGGGTGTGTATGGACCTTTACACCCACACAGAGACCTAGAGACGTCAGCACAGCGTTCTCCAGCTGCAAGGCCCACCCACATGGATTGATTGCAAGCATAGGTGCCTGATTCATAAGCATGCCTTTTATAAAACTGTATTATTCATTAGCTTAGTGTATTAATCACTTTATATTTAAATTTCCTTCAGGGGCTTGTTATTTACTCCGTAGGTGTGCTTTAACAAGTTTTAATGTGAATTTCACTTTAATTTAATCAGTCCTAAAATAGTTTCAGGTTTATTACTTACACTTAAAGCTAAACTGAGATATATATGCAATAACCAAGGAATGTGCTTTTGTAAATAACATATTTGACCTTTACCTTTTTCAAAATAACAGCGCTGGCAACTCCTGCCTAAATTAATCATCTTAAGAATTAAAAATCAGATACATAATTGTTACTCCAACACATCTATTTCAGTTAAGCATCAGCTGCCATTTCCATTCTAAGTCCCATTTTCATGCCTATATAATTTGATGTTCTCAATTATATGGGACTTAGACTTTTCTTAGTACTCTTAACAAATAATCATGGCAATTCAAAGTAAAACCACTATGTAGTCAGGCCCAGTTCAAAAAGTGTCATTTAACAATAAAAGGACAAGATTTGTGTTCTAGGGTTTTTGTACACGTGGTGAAGAGGAACATGATAAAATTAATTTTTCGATCAGTTCAGTTTAAATGTAATGACTGTGACATTTTAACAACATTTTAAAACAAGTATTTTTGTGACTTCTGTTTCTTTTTTTAATTAACTTTCAAATGCTGCACTATTTCAACAGCTGCAATATGTATCATCTACCAGATATCATCGATCCCTCATCCTTTGACATACAGGGTATGTAAACAGTCTGATACTAATTGGCTGCAATTAAAATCAGTATAAGACAAAGAAAACAGGCAGTTTTTATACAGTGGTCCAGAATCTTCTGAGTCAGAACCAGAGATATTTTTTAAAAATTTGAGCAATGTAACCCCAAATTCTTCCTCATTTAACTCAATAGTTGTCTTTTAACCCTGACTTGGACAGAGAAATGTACTTGTCATACTCCACTGTCATGTAGATGTTAAATTTGTGAAAACTCCAGTGACATACAAAAGCCTAGAAATAAAGTAATTAAAACATACGGTTTTCAAGAAGATAAATTCCAGTTATTACAGTCTATTGATCTAAGAGGGTTTGTGTGTAAGGGAAAAATTATTTGCCACATGAGAATTTTATGTGTTTGTCACCATTGCTCTGAGAGGCACAAATCAGAATTCAAGTTGACGTACCTTTGAGGTCTGTGCATGTAAAAGCAGATGAGATGATTATCAAATCATATGAAAACAGTACCTCTTATTTTTGACACACACAGGGAATGTCACACTGCATATCAGTGCTGTTTCTTGTTGCCAGAGAAACACGACCTTCATTTGGGACAGGATGCATAATGCAGGAGCTCTGTACAACCAGTGGGAGAGCTTAGGAATGTCTCCTGTACACAGGCATATATGTATGTACAATGTGAAGGAATATTTATCCCCTCACTTTGCATGTGTAGTGGTGATAGGAAGGCAAAGACAAACTGCAAAATTGATTCTGTTTTGATTAAATGGATATGCACTTGTCACAAGTAGGCCAGCGGGTTGGAAAATCACACCATCACTGGTCTAGATCACTCACTGGTCTGAAAGCTGAGGAGCAAGTGTACGGTCACAAATTAAAAAATGCTACACAGAAGTAACTAAAAGGCAAACTAACCAGGAACAAAGGAGTGAATATTAAAGTGAAATGTCCTATCTCCGAGCTGATACCAACCTTCTTCAAACTTTCTCTCCAAAAGATGAAAAACTTTTGACTTCATTTCATTTGGGAAATGACAGTTTCCTTTTTCCATGTCTCAGTGATGAGTCTGTCACCAGTTGTTGATGCATCCGATGGAGCCAGTCTCATACAGGCTAAGATAAGAATTAGCTTTGTGAAGGTGCATATGGCTCAGCTGGCTTGAATGAGAAGAGAATCAGACTCCTGTGATGTGATGGGACCACTTAATGTCATTACCTAATGTGTGGATATTTGCAGTCTGTGTGAGACACGCTGCAGGAAAAGTTGCCCATGGAAGATATACAGATGTTCCAAAAATGCAATCAACCAATTCAGTGTTTCTTAAAATATTGTTGAAAAGAATAAGAAGGCTTATCTCTGCTCCCCTCTAAAGGAGACACCACTGTTCATCATCAAGTAAACTGATAAGGGGCTTGGTGCAGCAGTAGTCCAGAGTTCTCTGTCTTATTTTATTGCCAAGGAATTCCTTTGCATTCATTCCATGAGAAAAAAAGGATCATGTTCTTTTGCTGGTTGCTTGTATTCTAACAGCATGCGGGGAGGAAGTCCTTTCACTCCATGCACTGACCTGGGAGTCATGGCATGCAGAGTGTCGTTATCAGCTTTGTCACAGACTCCTGACTGTGCTTGGGATGCTCTCTGTGCATCTTTTATTCCATGTGATCAAAAAGGTGGCATAATATTTATCTACATGACTATTTATTATTAATTGTGACATGTTAGAAAGTGTACCAGGCACCTGACAGTTCTAGGGGAGGGGTGTGTGTTCAGCTGTACAGGCCAAGCTGTGCTGTGTTGCCTCCATGGGACACTGGCTGGATGCTACCACTGTGATAACTTGTGTCTCAGGACAAGGAGGATGTTCTGGGCAGAGGTACCTGGGGTATGCCACATTTTAGTCACCACTTAATGCTTTCAGGTATTGTTATGAGTCAAAGGGAAGTCAAGAGCTTGCTATACACTGCCTCTGGGACAGGGCATCAGCCCTGAGGATCAGAGAGCAGGATGTAGTTCAGACCCACTGTCTGTGCTGAAGGCTACATGACAGGCTCGCCCTTCTAGTAATACTGAGGCACCACTGATTAGCCTGGCCCACTAGTTTGCAAAACCACTCACAAGAAAAAAAAAAAAAAAAAAAAAAAAAAAAGGATCCACAAACCAAATCTTAATGTGCCCCAAGAAAATCTACAGAGGTGACTCAGTTCAAATATGAATTGCTTTCCCCATGAGTACTTTCTGCAGGTGAACCCTATTTTAATACTTCAATAAAAAAGCAAAAGGAAGGGAAAGACTTTTCTCTTTAAAGCCAAGAATTAATAACTAAACAGTCAAAATCCAGGTAAACATTGTAAAATAAGGTTAATAAACATATGACATATTTATGGAAAATCAATAGCACTGGACTGAACACAGCTTTACCCAAAGGATGCTGCCAGCGTTTGATTTTTTTTCCCCCTACATCTTCCTCCTGCTTTCTTCAATTCACAAGTGCTGGGTTTGTTTTTTTTTTCCCCGAAGGTGCACTCACAAGTGCCTGGGCACGGCAGATGATAGCTGATCCCAGCCAAGTATAACATTGGCATCTAAGGTCAAAGTCTTCCTATCACAATCCCAAGTTTTTAATGTGTTCACCTGGTGTATATTTGTCAGTTGTTGGCATCCCTTTGGCTGCAGATAAGAGGCTCTAGGGAGGAAAACTAGACAAACTTGGTACCTTGGTGCTTTCACTTGAATCCAGTCCCCATCGCTTTTCAGGTAAGATCCTAATGGCCCAAGATCTCTGTATAATGTGGTAGATTTTCTACCTCAAGTGGAAGCAGAGATTGTCAGATGCCCCTTGCATACGTGAGGTGCTAATGCAGGTTCCCTCCTTGTCTGCGATGGCTGTCCTGGGAAACTGGGGAGACTGCCAGCAAGCACTGCTCATTACCATCATGCCTTCCTCCAAAGAAGAAGAAAAACCCAGGCTGCCTGTGCTCTTCCCTCCCAACACCTTCATTTACATTGCTGTTGCAAAGAAAAACCCTCTAGGAGCAGCAGAGACTCTTCTGCGATGATGAATTTGGGGTGGAGGGGGCCAGTTTCAGTCCCAGAAGACTCCATAGATTGCTGGTCCCAAAACTAATCCTACACAGGCAATGGGACTGTCTCCAAAACCTGTGGTGCAGAGCAGGGAAGGAGACGTGTGATGCTGGCACAGACCTGGTGAACCTTCTTCTGCGCTGGAGGAAAAAAAGCTGTGCAGTGGGCTCCAATCATATATCATTAGCATTCATAAAGCTCATTTCCTGCCAGGAACAGCCACTGAGCACTGAAAAATCATAATTTCACAGTAGATTGCCATGCAAGTTGAAATAAATCCCTGAGGCAATGCACCACACGCTCTGTCCTGGAGCACGGCATGCAACCCTGGGAAGCCCTCTGAAGGAGATACTAAACACTCCGTCTTAAATGGACTTTTTTATATACATAAATGCTTATATATGTGTATATATATGTAAATGTGTGTATATGAGAAGTAGAGAAGTACCCTGGGAAATATAATTCCCTAGGAATGATAGCTATTATTAGAAAGAAATATGAGACTCTTTTCCAACCCTGTACCAAAAAAAAAAAAGCAGCTTTATGGATCTGGCATCACTAAAAAAGCTAGCCAGGCATTTTTCTTATCTCTACTGCCTCCAAACAGAAAATTAGCAAAGGTTCTCTGATACTGAGCAATCAAATGTGTTTACTGGAAGTGATCATTGACTACACACAATTCTGCTTTTGATTCTGTAAAAAGATGACCTGAATGTATTTGTCATTTACTGTACTTATTTCCCATGCACTTCATTTTTCTAATAACAATTTTAACATACCAAGCATGGTCTCATCACTATATTTTTAACAGTAGTATGAGCAGATAGATAAGCTATTTCCATATTGACGTTTATATTTTGCTGCGTCAGGTCTTTGCACTCAATTACAGTGAACAGAGTAACACTCCCTCCTAGTACCAAGCATTTAGCGCTTAAAAAATAATGATGAAAGCTTGACATTTTTAGGCTTTCACTTTTCTTTTTTTTCTGTCAGGTTCAGAAAACCAGAAGCAGTTTTCCCAAATAAATCTTTTCTACAGGTCTTCTTTGCTCAGTGAACTTTATAAATACAGCTTGTAGTGGGAAGCAGCACAATAGGGCTTGAGTTTGGTTAAGACATCAAGACCAACAATAAAATCAATCAGCTGTGAAGATGGATGCATTTCAGAGGATGTAAGAGCCAGGAATGCCTTCTGCCTGCACTGACACTGGTAACATAACATATTATTGCTTAATGTAGCTCTGCACAGAACCAAACACTGGAAAATACACTCCCAAAATAATCTGGTGGTAGAAGGACTAGATTCTGGTCAATATTAATGGACCTGGGACCAGCCTATGATACCACTGCATATTACTCTTCTAAGCCAACATTAAATCACACATTCAGCACCAAAGACTTAGGCAGGTCTTTAGCTGGTACGGTGTTTCAACTCTGGGGAGTGTTCACATATTTAAATTGAGTTATAATATAGCAGAGTTGATCTCACCAAACCTGGTGTGTCCTAAAGCATCTTTGTGGTGAATTTTAGGGAATAGCACAACAAACTCAGGTCAAATATGAAACTCATTTTTTAGCATTCTGGTAGTAACAGCTACAAAGTACTCAGTGTAGGCTACTCTTTGTCAAAGACGTGGTGATTTTTTTATTTTATTTTTTAAAATTCTTTTAAATAGATCTGATTTTTGCTTGTGCAAGGTGCCTTTTTCAATCTATTTCTACGTGATGCAATTCATCAAAAGAGTATCAAGGGGAAAATCTGGATGCTTGTTTTTTTGGTTGCACAACCTGTAACCACACCGAGGGCATGCAGATAGATTGCTGATGTGAAAACAGAGGTGTGAGCTCGCGCTGTAAAAGCAGCAGGTGCATTGCATGACTACAAAGGGAAACTGCACTCTTTGGGAAGTCTGCCATAAACACAACAGCCTAAGCACTAAGGGTTACAATGAGCTCATATTTATTTTAATATTGTTTGCCTCTCTGCTCAAACAACTCCTGGATTAGTTTGACCTCAAGTGTTCTTTCCAAAAAGGCACTTATCTGTAAACACCACCTGCATGGTAGAGCACATCAGGAGCCACCGCTGCCACTGTACGGCTTTCTTATCATTCATAATGTGAAAATTTGATTGCCCATACAGGCAGCCTGCAGGCTGCCAGGCCTTGCAGATGGCAGACACATGTGTGCACTACATTTGTATTTTATAGCTCTGGTGAAAACAGCCGATAAATGGAAGGCTTTTCCACCTCTGTCCCTATCTGGGTACGAATTGTCTCTTTATAGCTGCTATTTTATCTCTATCCCGGTAATTTCCAGATGATAATGTTTTTAAATATTTGTACTGAATATTGGCATTGGTAAGCAGTTGGCCACATTCTGGATTTTCCTGGACTAAATATTTTCTTGGTATTACCTAGTGTTTTAATTCATCAGCTTCCCTCTCTAGAAAAGGATCACAGAATCAGAAAATGGTAGGGGTTGGAAGGGACCTCTGGAGATTATCTGGTCCAGCCCCCCTGCTCCAGCAGGGTCACCCAGAGCAGGGGGCCCAGGATGAACTGTCCAAGCGGGTTTGGAATCTCTCCAGAGAAGGAGACTCTTCAACCCCTCTGGGCAGCCTGGGCCATGCTCTGCCACCCTCACAGCAAAGAATATAGAACTTTATGTGTTCCAGTTTGTGCCCATTGCCCATTCTCCTGTCACTGGGTACCACTTGAAAAGAGACTGGCCTCATCCTCTACACTTGCCATTCAGTTATTGATAAGCATTGATAAGATCTTCCCTCGGTCTTCTCTTCTCCAGGCTAAAGAGCCTCAGGGCTCTCAGCCTTTCTTTCTCTCAGAGATGCTCCAGTCCCCTCAGCATCTTTGTAGCCCTCCATTGGACTCTCACCAGTAGTTCCCTGTCTCTCTTGAACTGTAGAGTCCAGAACTGGACATAATACTCCAGATGCAGCCTCACTAGGGCTGAGCAGAGGGGAAGAACCTCCCTCAACCTGCTGGACACACTCCAGGAGACATGCCACAGGAGACCATTGACCTTCTTGGCCCCAAAAAGCACACTGATGACTCATGGTGAATTTGTTGTCCACCAGGACTCCCAGGTCCTTCTCTGTAGAGCTGCTTTCCAGCAGGTTGACCCCTAACCTATACCTAACCTATACTGGTGCCTGGGGATTAACTTTCATCTTGTCTTATCTGCTAATCTGTTTGTAGTGAAAGTAATTTCTCCAATGCAATTCTTTGTTACCTGGGTTCGTGTGGGTAGATAGATGGTAGCCTCAGAGGTTAAAATCAGCTCTCCTCTTTATGACTGGGGTATGCAGTCACCTCACCCTTATCAAGGCATTTCCACAGAGACAGGGATGGGCACCTCTGAAGGAGGTGGTATCACTGATCACAGTGAGAAAAGGAGCAAACCTGTTCATCCCTTCTAACAGTGTATGCTTTGGTTTTGGAATCACTATGCAGCATTTCTGGAGTGAGGGTTTCTACTGGTTTATTGTCTGAACATTTAAGCATCTCCAATGACTTGTCTGAGGATATTTAGAACTGCTAAGGACATAACAGGATTACCACAAAACCAGCTTTTTCCGTTGTCCTAATTCTGAACAGGGACCAAAGAAGTGATTGAAACTTTTCAGACAGCAAAATATACAAAGCTCAGCCCTGTTTTCATTTAAGCAGACAAACTCACTGAAGTATTTTCTATCTCTTTTGGCTCTTGAAAAACAGCTCCAATAAAACTGCAACTTCAGGCATTAAAAAGAAAAGCTCTGTCTATTTAGTTACTTGTTCAAATACCCACCCAGGTATGACATATATCTAAAACACAAGGGGGGTCTTTATATTACTTTCTGTCCAGAGGATTCATACCAGTCATGTAAACTTCAACAGACAGCAGTTTCTACAGGTTTCATTACATAAAAATATAAGGACAGTGATCACACCGAAGGTCTGACTACCTTATTACACATTCTCTGACCACGTCCACAGGCAAAGAGCAAGAACAGAACAAGCACAGACAATTTCCTCACTCAAGCTCTCCCAGCATTTGACCACTCAGCTTCAGATGTGGTTTCCATTATTTAATAAATGTCAGTGGATTTCTTATCCATGAACTTGTCCAATTTCCTCTTAAACCAACGTAAACCTTTAGCATCTACAATACCATCATTCATGACTTTATAGACCCTATCATTACCTTGTGGGCTGCCTCTCTTCTGGAAGAGTCCTAGTTGATTTGATGGTTTCCCACATGGGAACTGAGGATGATTGCCACTTTGTCATTCTTCAAATCATTTCCAGTTACATGAAGAAGAGACATCACAGGTGACCAGTAGATCATCTATTGGTTTTCCTATGTGAATTATTCTGTGCTGGGAAATGGGAGATACATTATTAGCTTACATGGATATGATCAATTAATAAAAATCCTGAAGCAACTTTTTATCAGCCTTTCTAGCTTCTTCATGATATACCAATGAGAATATGAGTATTTGATTTAAAATTGCATTACGTGAACGTCTCAGCCATCAGAGGAATGGCACATTTTGGTATGTACAGTGCTCAAAGGATTGAGAAAACTTAAGTTCTGGAAAATTATTTTTTGCAATGCAATTGTTTAAAGCGCTGTCTTGTTATTGGACCCAAGAGGGATCATTCTCAGAGTACATCTACTTCTTACTATAGTTCTGATAAGAGACTGTAAGGAGCACCACCAGTATAACTGCATTCAGGAACAAATGGATTAAACAGAGTATGAGTTGCTGGAGCAGATAATGGTTCTGCCCCCTTGACCACACGATGTTCTGTAGAGATACGGGAAATCTAACTGCTCAAGTGCTCATTTACACTTCACATGACCCTTATTTACACAGTGAAATGGTATTTTGATTGTCTTACTGAGGACTTTGAATATCATAATTATACTCCCAGGTTTAAAGCTGGGCTGAAAGTTTATTTTAATTGCTGGCATTATAGTAGCTAAACAGATGCCTGTCGTTAGAGCAGTGTGTATAGTCTTACATACTTGCTATGGAACTTGCTATCATGTTCGTTCTTCTTTGAAAAGAAAAAAAAACCCAAACCACTTTGGAATTAACACAGTTAACACAAAGCTATGAAGAAACCAAAGGTTGTAAAACTGGAGGCACCATGAATAATAGCTCCCATCAATCTGCTCGGTTAGAAGCGTCTACACAAACTGAGGTAGACAGTCATGGTTTGGCCTATCTTCTGGCCTAGCTGGCCATAAACCACACCTTCTCTGCAAAGAAGGTAGGTGAACTAATATAAGCCCAAGGAAGTGAGATGACTTTAATGTGGCTACCCAGATTTTGGTCTAAAGCAGGCTTATGTCTAGTCAGGTGGGTGTCGGGGTGGAGCAAACATTATTGTCTGCACTTGTTGTCTAGACATGCTTACATGTTTTCAAGAGATCACGAGGTAAAGGGTATGATCGGGTCAGAACCAGCACTATAGCTCTTTGTATCCGCAAGTCTTCGGGGTAACTGAAACTGGATTAGCATTCTGTGATCAGGTTCATTTACACTAAAAAAAGTAGAAAATGGCTAGTTGAGGCATCTGACCACAGTTAATTCCTCTAATTCCTTTTTTGTTTGTTTGTTTGTTTTTGTTATGGGCAAGCAACATTTTTGTTTAAAGAATAAACACAGTAAGGAAAATAAAGTGCAGAGGAAGGGAATGTGTATATCTTTGTCAACAACTTTGCATTTCATAGTAAATGCAATTGATAGTTCTAGCATCTGCTACAGTAGCACCACATTTGCAGCTGACGGTATAATCACTCATTTTTATGGGAGAAAACCAGGAGTTTTTCCCCATGTTAAGTCTTCGTTTTTTAATCTCATTCTCTGGCTGGTACCAGACCTCAGAAGTAGGACTTTTTTTTTTTTTTTCTCTCATGCCATGAGTGGATGTACACTCTGATTCTACCATTAAACTTAATGGAAAAAAAATTGACCCAGCCATGTCAGCACATTTTTATAAGTAAAACCCCAGAGTGCCTTATTCAAACTCTTGGTAGCTTATAAGTTTATATGCAGCTTTGCTAAGGGCTTTTAAACAAGTGAATGTATTTTAAAACAGTATTTGTCAGAATTCTATATGATTACATTTTTCCAATTCTGTTGATTTATATGTAATCTTCTCATTTCCTCCCTCTGGCCTGTAAAAATGATCCTCACTGCTATGCTGCTCATATAGCAAGAACTGGCCAACTTTAGTTGAAACAGCTAATTTGACTGACTCTATCCTGAGAGTGTCCACATGCCAAAAATTCACTCAGTAATTATTTGTGTCTCCTAAATCTTCTTTCCCTTATTTTTTCCACTCAGTTGAAGCCCTTTCTTGACCTAGATATGTGATGTAATTTAACACAGCTTCCTTGTATACTGAAGTTGCCCTCGACCTTGTATACATTTTCTTCTGTATAACATGTAGACAGTCTATACACAGCACATTAAGAAGAATCCTTATGGCTTGTCTTTCTACAAAATAAACACAAATTGCAACACAAGCTCCTAATTAAGTCCCACAGCTTAAAAATGCTCTCAGCCCTCATCTGGAATGTTTTGCCATGTGCTTTTCTAGGGAAAGGTAAAGACTAAAAGCTTAAGGAAGGAGAGCTCATCAACGATTAACACCTACACTTAAATGCAAACCACTCAAATGTTTTTGAGCTTTGAGTAGTCTTCCCACATCTATATCCTCCTAAAAAAAAAGCTCTGCAAATGGATAACAGATATCAAATACAGAGAGCTGTTAAATTTGCTCCTGTGCTAAGGACCATACTGCCAACCCTCATTTAGTATTCCTGCTTCTCCCAGCACAACCAATAACAGCCATGGGTCAAACCCATACTAATATTATGTGCACAGGGTAAATATTCTTTATTCCTGAAAAAAACCCAAACCTCTAAAATACAGTTTTCTGACCTTTAGGATCCTTTGTGGGAAGATTCCAGTGGAGGTCTCCATCCCCTAGGAAATAGTTGCCTATTATCCTAAATGTATTGCATAGATTGAAACTATGAAACATAAGTTTCTGTGATAATTTAATGACCTTACATATGATTTACATCATTAATATTTTTAAGAAAAAGTGCATTTTCAGGTAAAAATGAAAAAAATATGCACATTTTTTCAAACCCACTTTTTTTTTTTTCCAAAGTTTAGCCCCAAAAGTTACAAAATTCCCTGGGTGATAAATTTCTTTATTTAAATGTATTTCTTTATTTTAGTATAGAATTTTAGTTTCACTGTAATTTTCTAGTTTTTATAATTCAAAAATCTTTACTGAAGCAGTTCTCCAAAAATAGTAGAGTTAGTTGAATAAAAACCCCTCCTCTAAGCATGTTAAAATATTAACATGAATTTTAAAAATAATAGGCTTTTTTTCTGCATCTCTGTTTACTACATTTATTAGCAAAATAACCATTTATTCTCTCTTCATATATTTCCAGTTCCCATTTGCAACTGAATACTTTCATTCTGTTTAATTTCCAGGAGCAGATATCTACAGTCCCCAGCCAGCATGTGAGCCCCAAAAGTCTTAAGTGCTCCAAGTAAATAATAGTACAGTACTCAAGAGTGGCACCCCAGTGCTGTATATTTATGTGCTTCACATGATCCTAAATGAGTTACCCCACAGACTTAGATGATTTCTATTAGCTGAGGGTCATCTTTCAAGGGACAGATGATGCCCTGTTCATCGAACAGTAGTTTGGCAGCTCACCTATGGGCAATGTCCTCATCTTTTCATTTAACTTCTGCCTGGGTCCATGGAGATTACAGCTTTATTCACACAGCTATAAAACTCCCTGGTTTATAATCTGCTCCTGCAAGATAACCTCTTCTTAACAGAGTAAGTTGTGGGCTTTTCTTTGGCCAATGACTCCACTTATCACTTTGCAGCCTGCCTGAAGAAGGGCCTAGAACCTCTTAATGAACACTTTGTCTAAGCTTCCTGTCTCCTCTGTCACTGAATGACTAATTACTAATTTCCAGCTATGAATAATTTACATTACAACCTACTTCCTAACCCCAAGGGTATTTCCTTGACTTTATGTGCTTTCAGTTTCTGCAGACATCTTCATATTCCTGCAAAGGCATCTCTGAACACCTGCCTGAAATAAATAGCAGTTTTCCAAACAAGTAGTTTTAAATCTTTGATGTCAGTCATAGAAATGAAGAAATTTATCTGTTAAAAGTGCTCTGTTAAACCTAATGTGTCAGATTGGGGTGTTTTTTTCTTATATAGAATTTTTCCAAAATTTCTAATTTCCCAAATAGCTAAGTAGCTGCACTTTCCTGCACACTAGTTCTTTACTAATCCTCTAGTCTTCTGCTGAAAGTTGGACTAGATGACCTTTAGAGGTCCCTTCCACCCCAAACCATTCCATGATTCTATGAAATCTCTCTGCAGAGTCTGGATTATGATGATTGCAAGAGATGTTCTGGCTGCTACCAGCCGACCTGGTTATTTCATTATGCTTTTTATCACAATCACTTTGAGTGATCTGGGCTGACTATGAACGCCCAAGGGGATGTTTTTCCAAACATGTAATTATTCTCAGTTTGCCACTTCAATTGCCAGGACTAAACCCCTGGCTGGTCTCTTGATTAGTTAGAATTAGAGCCTGTGGCTCTGTGCTGTTGATCTCTCTTGCTTGCCTGACCTAAATTCCATTGTACACCTGCCATTATGCATTTGCTTAAATCTGGAACAAATTCTGGTACTTGATGTACTGCCAGTCTCAGTTTTTAATTCAGAGAGCTGACTGGGCAAGGTAATTTGTCTCTGCATCAACTTGCGGACCTGCCACAGAACCACCGTGTACATGCTTCTGAGTCAACAAAGCTCACTGGGATGGAGAGGATGCAAAGCT
Source organism: Ceryle rudis (assembly GCA_033439905.1). NCBI lineage: Eukaryota > Metazoa > Chordata > Aves > Coraciiformes > Cerylidae > Ceryle > Ceryle rudis. The sequence goes on from JAAGNO010022417.1 coordinate 34,075, forward strand.
CACCAGGATGAAGGGCACATCAGAAGGTGCAGCCTTTGTCCAGTGCTATTCACTCCTCCCCGTTTCAGATACGGCTGCTCCTGATGCTACTCCTGCTTTCAACAGGCACTCCATATGCAGGAAAGTCTGAACATGTAAAATGAGCACAACATTCAGAGAGAAGTTGTGGATTAAAGAAAATACCATGGAACAAACACCTCCAGTCGAAGTCATATTTAAAAGAGACCAGTGTGGTTAAAAGTAAAATGGAGTTTCTTGCAGAAATACTCTCAGTGGCTCTACGTAGCTGCACTTAGCTAGAAGGGATTTGTAGCCTTATTACAAGGGTTTTTTTTTATTCTAATACATGATGCAATCAGTTTTGATCTTACAAATAATAATATAAACATTACCCAGCCTTTGAAGAAACTGTGCCTGAAAGGCAGGAGGCAGCTAATGTACTTTCAACAGCTGTCAATGGCTCTGGGGCTATAAAATATGGAGCCACAATTCTTGCTACCTTGAAGATAGATTTTTTTCTTTTACTTCTGTAACTCAAATTGGTATGTCTTTAGAGCAATCGATTAGAAATCTGACATACCCAGAAATCAATGAACGTTTTGTTCTGAAGAACTTGGTCAGAGCCATAACTGGAGTTAGACTGGAAAAATACAATATACACCAGTCCTATCCAGGACAGCATTTAACATTGCTGTCCTCTAAAGCAGGATCTTTTGGGATGTCTTTGTATTTCTACCACAGCTGATCACACATCTCTGCTCACAGGCAGGGAAGAGGTCTACTCTTCATTTTCACAAGACACAAACAGGACCAAAATAATGGGTCAGTTGCAAAAGTGTAAATAATTCTGGACACCTAGAGGTCCATGCAAGAGGTGGAGCATCCTATTCTCGGAAACAGGCACCTAAATTCTGACAGAATGCCATTTGGAGTTCTAAATTTTTGAGTGGCCCTGACTAAGGTGATATGATCACCTGAGATATCTAGAACTTAAAGACTACGTCTGTTCTTGGAATACCTAAAAAACGATCAGATTCTCCTTTTCTGATAAGAAAGATACAGATGATCCCCAATATATTTTATGTTAATGAAATCTACCGAAATGTACAAACTGGAACAATTAAAATCAGGACAATGGGAAAATAGACAGAAAGTTTCATGGCTCAAACTGTATGAAACACATATTAATTATCACTGCAACGTATGAGTTCAAATAATGATGCAAGCAGGAATAAAATTATTGACAGAAAAAATTGAGATAAGTTATTAGGATAGATGGTAATATTAATTATTTGTGTCAGCGTGCCATCAGTAGTTTTTCTAGGTGACTATAAATCTAAAATGCTTCCTCGTGTTTCATAAAGGTGGAATTACGCTGAATTCAGTACACCTCGGAACTGTAGGTAGCACTGGAGACTGGAATTAAATCTTCAGTGTCTCCATTTGAAATATTCACTGTACTCAAAACTAAAGAGATAAGGAAATAAATTCTTTTCACTTATTTGTTATTTGGGCAGGGACTTTGTCCTTCTACATGTGTGTACACTGCAAAGCTCGTTTTGGGTGTGACTGTCCTTTTAAAGCTATCATTAATAATAATGTAAATAAGATATTGGCTAAATTCTTAAGCAATTCTGCTCTAAATTCTAGTTTGGGTCTCTTTAAACTTCAAAGGTATTACATTGATTAGATATTTTAATTGGTCTCCTCATTTAGCTTATTTCATCTGAACTATTAACACTTGAAGTATTGAAAATGTCTGGGTCCCATTTCCACTGTGCTCAGTGTAGGCTTTCTATAAAGGCCCAGTCACTGGGGTAAGGCACGGCTGCAGGAACAGAGGAGGTTCTGGGATTAAACCAAGATGGCTGAAATTAGGAAACTGGGGTGGTGATTGCCCCATTGTTAGATTTATTCTGGTAAATAATATGGATTTAAGCCCTTTGAGTACGATTTTGATATTCGACCATTAAGTTATTTGGATTGATACTGTCTTTTAGGTCTATTCTACTTTCTAGAAATAGTTAGGAAACAAAATCTGAGTCCCTCATCCTCATGACCGAGCCAGGAGTGGTACTGGTTAGCCTGGTCTTTTTGACCACTAGCAAAATCTCTACCCTGAACTGAACACTTTTTTCTCAGAAGAATCTTCTCAAAAAATTATTAATCATCCTCAGCTGTTTTACTTAAAGCTAGCAATAGGAAAATTTCAGAACAGCTTTAAAATCCAGAAAGAATCATCAGCTGAATTATATACAACAATTGTTTAAACTGCACCTATGGCACAAAAAGTCTGGACTGGATAAAATAACTGGTCCATTTATTTGCTTAATTTTAGTAGAATTTAAATAATAACAATTCTTCCATTTGAGGCTGTATTTCCCCAAGCAACATTGCACATTCCTGATGGTGGTTGTTAGAAGAGCTCAGCAATGCTCAAGTGTCCCTTTTCCCACAGCTCATGATCACAGCAACATCACATCTTATGAGCAAAGCTCTGGTGCCAACAGTCTAGAAGACCTTAACAATTAGTCATGAAGTACTTATGGTAAAGTCTACATGAGATGAATGCATATGTTAGGGTTTTCAAAGGAGGTGAAGGGATTGGAAATAGCCCAGAGGAGGCCAGTGCCTACGGTCCTGTAGCTTCCTTGGAAAATCCCAGCAAAACATATTGCTGCTAACAAGGAGGAGTAGGGCCTCCACGCTGCTGGTGTCTTTCCAGTCAAGTACCCAACCCCTCTGGGGCCTTTTAGCATTGTAGCATTGGAAACAACTTAAAAAACCCCAACTAACTGAATCCGTGCCAAGTGGGAAAGCAGGACAAACAGCCTTCCAAGAGCAGAGAAAACAAAGATGAGACAGGAAAAAATAAACGAGGATAATGATAGTCCTATTTCATTCTGAAGTGGGGCTTATGTAAAATAAATGGTGATGAGATTGCTTTCCAAGTGGAACATGAGAGAGAGATTGTGAAAGAAAAAGCATTTATGCATTAAATATTTGGAGTTATGCTGGAAACTCCAAAGTTTCCAAGGCATCTCGCAGTAGACTGTACAAATGAAAAGAAAGAGTCAAGGTGTCTTGGATCAGGCAGCACCCAATATGTTTATGCAGCCTTGATGGGAAGGGACGTGTTTATTCAAGCTGCTAGCCAAAATTATATGTGCTAGTGGCCATTAAGGAAGGGAAAGAATTTATTATTTGTAACAGTGCAATGTTATATATGTAAAAAGAAAAACACCTAAGAGAAATGGATTATAAGACATTTCAAGCTGGGCTTTCACAAATTAGAGAAGAAAAAGGGGAGAAGAAAAATGGGGGGGTGTGGTGTAGGAAAATACGTAGCATTGGGCTCTTCACAGAAACTTAACAGTGATTCAGTGTGACCCAGAAATAAGGGACTACAGTAAAATGTGCTCCCATGGAGGCTACACCACAGTGTCACCCTCCCTCTCTTTCCAGTGCTAGGGGTACCTCTGTCCTTGCACACCTTGCTGTGCAACAGGGATCAGAGTGCCAGCCTAGTTAAACTCACAATCTTTTTTCTTATGGATTAGATTTCAGCCAGGTGAATTCCCTGAATCAACACATAGCAAGTTTGTGGATATTTTGGAAAAGAATATCTATATATTCCTCTAAGAATTCCTAAAGAAATATCTTACTGGAAATTCCAGGATCTTGAGTGTTTGAAAAGTTGTGGAGTAATGCTGCTAGATTCTGCAGTGACTCAGAAAGGCATGTTTTCTAGCCAGAGCCTACTCGCTTTAGACATTGGAGCTCTATCTCCCTGCTAGACTGAGTTGCATTTCTCTATTGAAGTGTAACCCATGTAAGGGGTTCATGCAACCTGCCTCAGGGAATTATTACTGTACTTAAAGAAAATTGCTTTCCAGGCACTGGGATTTTTGTTTTGTAATAAATCTAGCATGTCTTTGTCTTGCTTTGTTTTGTTTCAGTGCAAAATATCCACTCACTGGCTTTTCTTCCCCAGATATTTGAAAACTTAATATTTTCAAAATGAGGTTTTGTTTGCTTAAGTGTAAATATACTTGTATAAACTTACATACCTCAAAACACACACAAAGACAGGGAGATGAGAGAGAGGGAGCAAAGAGAAAATTAGGGGAGCAGACTAAAGGAGAAAAAAAAAACAGAAAACACAAGTTCTCCCTGTTTGAGTCACTGCTGCTCTTTGACTCACATTTGTGATGTTTTCAAAGGAGCTTGAGATTATAGTTCTCAAATAGCACTTGAGAAGACCCAACTATCTAGCAGATGATTTTGTGGGCATCATGGTTCAGTCCCACACAGCCTGTCTCCCTCACCAGGCCACAGCCAGTGGCAAGCACAGAGGGAGGGTCTTTCGGAGTGTAGATTGGCTAAGTCTGGGGTTTTCTCACAGTAAATAAGTATGGAAATTCCCTTGGATATTGTTTCAACATAAAGAAAAAAATCAAGGCTTTAACAAGGCTATTTCTGTGATTTTCTTGACAAGCCAGATAAGAAAGGGGGGAGACAATTTTATGTTGCCCTTTTTCTATAAATTCTCTCACAGGGTGGTCCTAAACCATTTGCCCAAATCCTAGGGATGGGATCCTTACCAGGCAAAAGAGTTTTGGTTGAGCTGACATTGATGGAAGTGATGGATGCCAAAAGAAACTAAACAGCTATTCAGCAGATATCAGCAATATGAAGAAGAAAGGATTTTGATGCAAGCTGTGTTTAGATGTCTAGCTGCAGTTTGGAGAATATGTTACTGCACACAGCAGTTCACACTTTATCATGCGGACTGAATTCTTTGGGGTTTTTTTCTTAAGCAAACAAAATTCTTGCTGTGCTATTCTTAAGACAGCAGTTCCTCCCACTGGAAAAGCCCAGGCACCTCAGCTTTCATTTTTGTGATCTAACCACTTGGCTTCCCAGCTCAAGCCATTCATTTGTTTGATATTGTAACCCAGTAAAAACAGAAATTAACAATAAAATCTTCTAAATACTTAACAGAGTGGATTCTGAAGTTTCATCGGTAAGTTTCAAGATTTCATAGGGAAATCTTGGGAGCCCTTTACCCTGTCGCTTCATTGAAGTACTTTGCATCTGAGAACATTTAAAAACAAATCTATGAAAGGATTTTGTTTTCCATGACTTAGGGATAGTTTTAAAGAACATTTCACACCTATTAGCTTTGTGCTTTGTGTAAATGTATCAGCTGTTGTGAATATTGTTTAATCTGTAGCTGCATTACCTTGTATTTACCATCTGTTCCTTGAATGGAACCTCTATAATAGATTATGTTTAACATTAATTTAATGAAGAAAAATGAACCTGTAATTACATTTTCTAGTAAACTGTTGTCTCAGCTCTATCTTTAGTGTCATTTACAGCAGGTGGGAAATGGCAAGGGATTTTGTGGTGGTGCCTCAGCAGCCAAAGGGGGCCAAGGTTAGGCCCTCTGCAAAGTCACTGTCTAAACCTGTCAGGGTTATCTAGTGCACTGCTGGGGTAAGATGGTCCTATTTCCAGTGCAAGGGAAAATTCACTAGAACAGGGCACACTGGGTTTCCTGAATGATGACATATAAATAATGAATTACTAGTGTTCAGTTAAATAGGATACACTTGTAATGAACACACCTGTTAATTTGAAGGATTCTACTTGATAAATTCAAAGTTACATCTGAGTTTAAAGCTGTTCACAGCCCAGTGACTGTAGAGAAACTGAGCTGCTGTTCAGCAAGCTAGGTCAGATGGTGAGCAAAGACTGTTTTCACTTGTGTCTGACTCTACCATGCTGTTACATACACTTATTCACCAAGTAGATCACCATACCAGGGAAAACAGGAGGTTGCATTATACCTGGAACCAAATGTCACAAACCAGGATGCCGTGGCTGTGGTACACCACAGGCTCTTGTGCTTTTCTCTTCCTGAACACTTGTAGACTCCAGCACTCTCTCTTCCATTTCTTTGGCATACACTTGCAGTCGTACTCCTTTGCAGTCACCCTTCTGTTTTCAGTATCCTTTCCTCAGGCATCTCACTTCAATGTTGTAGGACTTCAGGACTAAAGGTTGGGGGGGGGGAGGGAGGAAGGAAAAAAAAAAAAATAATAACCAAAGCCAAAATGCCACTTCAACATCAAAGAACCATCTCCCATATTTCCACCTATAGGCTTATCCTGTTTAACAGCTCTAGTTAAGCCTTTCAGAGACACCAGCTGTGGGAAGGCTCCACAGCAAATTGCATTCCACTTACATCAACATAACGGAGATATAGATATAGCAAACCAGGAGTACAGTCAAGTTCCTTCTACCCAAATTCCTCTTTTCACTTTGGGACTGTGTCTTTCCACCATGTTTTTCCTGTATCCTCTTTCCAGTGTATGGTACCCTTCCATTTTACCATCTAAGAGCTGGTTGTTGTTTGTTGTTTGTTTTGGTTTTTGTTTTTTAAATAATCTAGTTTCCATTGTCAGTTGAATGCCTTCAATTAATAGGTCAGTGTGGATACAATGAAACAGAAATTCCTGTTATACTGTCATAATGACAGTGCAAAAATACACAATAAAGAAAATACAGCACTAGGCCTCTGATTAACTATTTTTCTGCTGCTACTTCTGCCACAAACCCAGACTGAATTCAATTTCTGAAACCTAGAAAAAAGCTTTCTTTGAGATCTGCTCTGTGGCTGATATTAATTCCAGGAATTAGTGAGGCCCACCCACTCTCTGCACTGGAGAAGTGCGCATCAAGTCCTAAGGTAATGTTGACATGAGACATGAAGCCTTAGACACCAGACAATAGGAGCTGAGCTATCTGACCAGTGTCAGGTCGGGTACCTGTGCACTGAAGTCTCTGGCTCTGGGTTGTTATGTCATGTCTATATATGTAGGGGTACGTGATGTGGTACAAAGCTAGAGCGGGGGTCTCCTGAAGTATGCCTGTTGGCTTCACAAATCAGGATTTATAATTGCTAGAATCATCTTCACTAAGCCCTGGATGCTCATCAGTCATGCTGATGGATGATTCTATTACACACAGGCACAATGCTGGAAAAGCTGTTATTTCATAAAAGAGGAATCCTGTTTCAAAAAAATTAAACTGGGTTAAATGTCATGGATCTTAATGGGCTTCTAGAGTTTTAATATGCTACAATCTGCTTTGTATGGCATACATTATAAGAATTATTTCATCTAATTTCTGTCCTAAGTCTTCATTAAAAAAATAATCAGGGGAGAACATTTATGTCCATAGTCAAAGTTGAACTGTTTTATGAACCCCTGCAGCGTCTGCCTGTGATAAGGGATCCAAATCCCTTCCACACCATACAGTGAGTTGGGAGCCTGGAGAAAATTTTTCTTATCACATGCATATCCCATGCACTGCTCTGAAACGCTGTATCAATATATCAACATATTCAAGAATGAATTCAAGGGGTTTTTTTCCTGCATGTTTACGGAAGCTTCTGTAGTTTTATACTATAAGCTCTCACCAGAATATAAAAATACAGATCTGCCATGAGAAAATATCAAAATAGCCAATAAATCACTCACTTTTGAGACACTATAACATATTGCAGTTGGAAAGGTCTGGTAAGTCAGTATTTTCAAGTGATGTGCTGATTAAAATTTTTACCTTTAAAAATAGTTGTCTTCAGAAGGTTTTAGCAAGGAAAATACTAAAGACATGAATAGTGGCTGTATCACCTGATAACCTGAGCCATTTATGTCAAATAAGACATCTCAAAACTCATGAGCCCTGAATCTGTGGCCACTGTCAGAGAATTCTAGGGTAGCAGTACAGTCCCAAGTGCACACACATCAGAGCCTCTTGACGATTAGTATATCACATTGAGAAGGAAAAGCCTGGTTCATACATTGTTTTGCAATAACTTCCGTGCCTTGTAAAGAACATACAAACAAAAAGAAAGTAAAAATATACAAATGAATCTTCCAAGAAAATGTTGTAATGGAAGAAAATGACAAAGAATTTCCTTTGTTTGGAATAGTAAATACAAAGAAAATCTCTACAAACAAAGTTATTTCGGTAATGATATGAGTTAAGTTCACAGCATAGGTCATGAGACCCTGCACCATTATTTCAATTTCAGGAAGAATTACAGGAAGAAATTCCTTATAACCCTGGTGAAGTCCACTGTATTTGACAGTATGGTCTCCAGTTGACTATGGGATTGACACACAACACCACTGTATCTGGTTATTGTAATTTCTTCAGGAGAAAACAAGCTCAGTATAGAAAGCTGTACCTTCTCACAGATCCATAGGAAATCTCTGCTATTTTAGGTATTGGCCATGCAACATGGAGACTGCCATCTTCAGGTCACTGGTTTAACTGTAACACAAGAACATCAGCTGGATCTGACGGCCCTTGTGAAGTCAGCTGAGGGTCACCACCTCATCTCTAACGTGTCCAGTAGCCTGCCTCAGCAGGAGGTTCAGCACACAGCTGTGAAGGTCAAGCCATCTGGAAGCATGCTTTGTGCCCGTGGTATTTTTTTCCTGTTCTTCAGTATCCTCTAGTTCACTGGTTTAACCTCTGTACTTTTTTCCAAGAGTACATAATTATTAAAAACTGTACCGGGTGAATTTGCTCTAGCAGGATCTAGCAAAAAGCTAAAGTTTTCTATCAGCCTTTTGTCTGTGACAAGTAGAGTTGATAATCTATATGAATGATGTATGTGAGCAAGAGCTCCTAGAAGACACCAGTCAGTGTCACAGTGCCAATGCTGTAGGCTGCATGCTGCGTGAATGCAGCAAACCTGCATCAAAATGCAGAAATTTTTCCTCTGAAATAACCTGCAGAGAGTGTCTTCAATCCTATTCTGTATTTACTCATTTCACTGAAAAGTTTAAAAAATTAATTTTAAAACTGCATTTAACAAATGGGACACAAATGGTACCTTTCAGGGCCTTCTACGTAAACCCCGGGACATTTTCTTTTTGAAGGTGTCTGAGAAATTACTTGTTTTCTTCCCACATTTAATTGAAAGTGTTCTGGTTTTTCCAGCCATTTCTTGAAGTCACGTAGCTGTGACTACAGAGCTTCTGTATAGCTGGTATTCTTCTAGAGCATGCTGAAACAGTGGACTGTAAATCCAGGGAGTACATGGCAAATGTCAAAAGAGGGGATTAAACTGTTAAATTGCCTAGAACTGTTTCCTTTCTTTTGTTTTTTAAGTCAATTAAGGAAAAAACATAAAGTGGCCAGAGCCTTCAAAAAACCCCAACACTGTTACAGCAAACATGCAAATGGCACTTTAAACATGGAGCTTTTTAAGACTTTGTATTTTGTTATATAAACCAAAATATTTTATACTTTCTTACCTCTTTGTTGCTGGTTTGTTTGTTGGTTTTGTTTTTTTTTTTTCAATTTATTTCAAGTCATAGTTGTTTGTTCTTTCTCTTGCTTTTCCACGTAGGGGACTGGTACCACAGGCACTGTGAACATTTGCTTCTGAACAGAAAAGATGGGAATAGTAAACTGTAGAAAAAGTTGTTTTAGAAACAGTTTCTAATGGTTAGCTTTAAATTCTGGGCCTGCTAGCCAAAAACATGGATGCTTTTTGAATACAGTGGAAACATTTAATTTTAAAAGATGAAAGAAATGGAACTAAGCACGTAATAAGGGTAGTATTCAGTATAAATACAGCAGAGATGGTCCAATAAAGATTACCTAATAAGCATTAGATTGCCTCCTCTAATTACAAAGTCAAAACAAATAGCTCCTAACGTTATGCATTAGTAACAGGCCCTCAGGAAATGCCCCAACCCAAACTTTAAAACATCCATCTCCAGTGTAGAAAATTTAATCTTTTATTTACTAGCAATGATGCTACTAGGCACTCTGTGTATGAATATCAAGAAATCATAAAGCCTAGTTTTTCACTGTCTTGAAAGCAAGTGAAGACAGCTATGAGAGTACTTCCAGATGTTAAACGAACCCGCCACATTTCACAGATTCAGGCTTTTCTTTTTAAGACCATTTATAGAACTTTGGAAAGAGCACAGGGTATCATGTTATTAAAAGGTAGGGAGGAGTGTTTTATTTTTACAACAAATTAAAGACATGGCTTAGTTTTTTTGCAATCACTATTAATATCTGTAGCCCAAAAAGGAAATAGTTTTAGGTACCTATAATTAAATAAGTATCTGCCATTACATTAATGGATTTGCACCAAAGAATATGTCCTAAATTTGGATGTAGCAAGTTGTAAGGCATCCAGACATTCAACTGGGTCTGATGTTATTGTGAAGTTCACAGAATTTCTAACCGTTTAGGCTGCCATGTTCTGTGCAATGAACTTTGTGTTCCTTTAAGCAATAATTCCCAAACAACAGCAAGAATTAGAGAATGACTTCTGAGAAGTATTACAGAAAAGGGACATCTCTGTGCAATTGTAGGGAAGCATGCTGAGATCACACAACCAGTCCAGAGCAAAGCAGCAGCAAGTAGCCAGTGTGTTCTGTTAAAAGCACTGACTGCTTCAAGAAGACTGGAAGACTATACACCAATGATGAGAAGGGAAGGAGGAAGACTAGGAATACTCAACACATTAAAACAGGAGTATCACCGTTTAAGACAAAGTTGAATTAATTCCTTTACTCTAACATTGGATATACTCTGATGAGAATTGGAAAGAATCAGCGTATTTAACAATTACCATGGTCTGCATTTTACATTAACAGGCTGTCAATAAGCCAAGTCAGTTTGGTAGCCTTGAGCTTGCCTAGTTCTGATTAACCTATATCTTTTATGCAAACATTAACTCACTCCTGGAATGTACTGTTCTTGCAAATGCTAATCACGGCATAGATTATATGAACACGAAACAGATTTAGCATATCAAGTTTTACTAAAGATTGTAGGTGTGCAGTCAACAGCAATATGCCTGCCAAAAGCAACAAAACAGGGAAAATAATATTGAAAACAAACCCTTGTCTGCCTAGTTACACAGGACCATAGTCCTACTGTGTGACAAAAAACTTTTATGTCAACTGGCAAGCGACCAGGAGTTTTAATGATCACTCTGTGAGATGTCTCCATGGATTGATCATGGATTGATCAAAGCAGGTTCTACTTCATGAATTTGGTGACTGTATCATAGAGTCATGTACAGGTCCTAAGCTATAAATTAGACTTGTTAGATGATGAAAGTGGATGCATTGTTTATGCACATATTAGTTTTGCTACACAGGAGTAACAGTTAGTGCAGGTTCTTACAAAGAGATCATTAAATTGTACTTTTCAAAGCCTCATACACAGCAGGTTGAAGATGTAACTGAAGCTGAGCTTTAGTTCTTTACCTTTCTTCTCTTTTACCCATCACAACTTTAAAAAAAATAGCCATCTGGCATCCCATCTGGCTACGAGTCCAACCTTACAATTTCTGGAGCCACTTTTATATGTCTCCAGTATTGCCTTTGTGGAAGAGGCAGAGTCCCTCCTGAAACTTGACATAATTTGGGACCTTTTGGATCCTCTGAAACAAACCAGAACATAAGGATGGAAATCTACCATTCTAGGTATTAATAAGTCTGAAAAAATTACATTATGCTGAAGAAAAAAAGACACCACCTGTTCTTGCCTTCCAGGTGCTTGAAATAACATAGTTGCTGAGCTTCAGGGATTGAGGGAAGAAATTGTATTTGTCTGCTGCAATTAGATACAGAGTCTTTAGGGATTCCAAAAGCTGCATGAAAACAAGGAGAGAGGAATTAAATAACTTTTATGGTAAGAAAATCAGTTAGACCATCTTTAGAGTTTTCCACTCAAACAAGAAAGCATACATGTTACGCCTAGTTTGTTTTTTACAAGGAATATTATTAACAGAGGTGATTTTTCAGCCAAGTATTAAGATTGTTTTAGGACACAGAAATCAACATGATTTACAAGATAAAGCCCATGGACCTTTATACTATAGCTTCTTACCTACAGAAGGGCAGCTGGTGTTAGAAAGGGCACTACAGGACTCAAAGGAATCTATCATTCCCCCTCAAAAACTGCAAAGAATTGCAAAGTCTAGCCATTCCTTACATATTGATTTTAATAAAAGTAATTTTATCACCTATTTTCATCCTGTTCACCTGTGAGAGAAGCATCTGATCAGTCACCTGTAAATACATTAACAGTCTCTGTACTGGAACATTTTTAGATAGTGTGAGTGAAATCCTTCAGCTGAGACACACAATCTCTTTCTGAATGGGAAAGGTTACTTTCTCATCAGTGTGGTGGGAATTTGGCATCCTACTGCCTTAAACAATATGAAAAATCTCAACCTGAAACGAACTCAGATATAAATCTAACAGCACCCAAATATATCACAATGATGGAAAGCCTTTAGGATCACAGCATGAACAGTAGCAGGTGAACCAGAAGGACCATCACCATAACTAGTCAATGACATGGCTACAAATGTCTTGCATTTATACAGTGCTTTAATCAAGAGAAGTTTTACCCCACAAAGCAGTGTGTAAAGAAAGGCTGCGTGCTTTCCTTTTGCAAAAAGGGAAAATAGTTCTGGAATTAAATAGATGGGTTTAGGCTTCTTGCCACAGTAAATCTCTCCTAAATCCTTTCACCCCACTCCAAGGGTGGGAGTGGGAGGTGAAGGACACAGTAGGGTTAGCCAAGTCTTCCATTTCTCCCAAGAGGACTGAGATTGCTTTAGCTGCTAGGACGAGGAGCATGGATTTATTCAGCATGTTTGGAATAGCACTTATGTTAAGTAATATATATTACTTAAATTATAAATATTTTTTCCTCATCATATGTGACATTGCTATACCATTTCTGGAATAAGGTAAAAAACCTCACACTTTGAGTTGTCTAAAATAAATTCACACAACATTTCTGCATAGTTTGTACGATGCTGCCCCACCAAAGTTACAGGGAGTTGGTTGTGGCTGAGGATCCTGGCTGATCTTGCTTACACTTTTGATAATGATGCCAAACACTTCCTAAAGCTACAGTGCATCAAGAAAGGAGTCAATGGAAATGTGCTGATTTACACCAGCTGTGAGCTCATGCAGACTTTTAGTAGAAATATCACATGCTTCTTGTAGTGAAAAAAATAAACTCGGCATTAAAATTGATCTCTGTATTATTCAAGTAGTCTGTATGTATACAGAGTATCATGATGTCCTGTTGCTCCTTACAGTTTTAAGAAATTAACAGGTGACTTCAAGGACAAAATGTCCCTTTTGTCCCTCCAAGAAAAATCATGGGCAGTCAGCTAGTAAGTTTTCCCTAGAAACATTTTTAGAATAACGGATGAAGTGGTATGAAATCTGTAGGTGAATTCAAGTTATAAAGTTATAGCTGTCTTTGTGGACGTCAGGTTATTTATATCAAGTTTAATATAGCCATAGTTTCAATCACTGTTATTTTAGCTTCTTTATTTAAAAATTAAAGAATGCCTTAGGTTGCCTGCCAGCTGTATCACAGCCACACAGGCTATCGTGCAAGAGATCAGTCATTTAAAATCAGTGCATGACAAAGTGTAGGAAAAAGAACTATTCCCACAAATGCAAACATTATGGGGGAAGTGCTTTATATGTTGTAAGCCACATAGTCAGCTGGCTGGTTTAACTGAGACATTGACTTCTTTCTCCATGTTTATAAATAGCACTATGAAGGGTGTGTTGTATGCTCTACACTACCCTAAGAACATAATTTTAATATTCCACAATTCATATGTTCATTTACATATGGTGAGAAAATATAATGTTAACATTCAGATTTGGAAGTCTCTAAAAGCCATATTGTCCTGATGGAAATGATTATGATGAAAGCAACACAACAGCAAAACTGACTTCCAAAATCCTGGGTGACACAAGAAGTCACTGAGCTCTACCATGCACCAAAACACAAACCTTCACCACATTCATTTCTCTTGTTTAGGAAGGACTCTAGTGTAAAAAAATTAACTCATTCCTTGGTTTCTGTGACAGGTCAATTTGGTTTTAGTTTAACACTGCTGGGGAGTTGCCTTTCAGGCTGATCAGAAGAGGCAGAATAGTAACAGAGAACTAGACACAATCCAATTAGTCAGTCAGGAGGTGATGTCAAAGGCAAGTTTCAATTACGGCATGGTTATTAACTGTGGTCACGTTAGCCTATGATAAATACACTCAGTCTAACCCTAGACATGCTAATTTAAGCCTTTATTGAGGAGCCACTATAAAAAAGTATTAGGCACAAAATGTCCAGAGGAAGCAATCAGAGCTGTTAGCCATGGCTGCGGTGAAGCCATGTAGTGAAGATCACACTGAAGCTAGCACAGTTTTGGCCAGTTTGAGCAGCCAGGAGATGAGCAACTCTTTGGCCCTAGCAATGGTCCCTGTGCACAGAAAGGAGGAGGAGTGGACACAAGGCTGTGGTCTGCCTAGAAATATCATTATACCAAGGTGACCAGGCCTAGGACACAAGCTCAGGGGGTTTTCTGGGAGCCAACCAGCAGAAAAGGCTTGTTCTTGAGGCCCCAATGTGTTTTTTCATCCCTAGGATAAATTTCTGCTCTGAAGCACATGGACTGGTTCCTCAGATAAGAGGCAGCAACACAGTGCCCAGGTATCAGGTCTTAAGCTTTGAGAAAATTCAAGTGCAAGGGAAAGTTTACAGATGGAGACATAGCTTTGAGAAAACATGAATGACGTGGGACAGGTTTGGGAATGACACCTCATTTTTAGTGTTAGGAGAGGAAAGGAGGTCCTACTGCACTCTAATTATTGAATGTGAGAAAGCTGATAGTGAGAAGACAAAAGAAAAGCTTATTCGATGACAGAAAAGGGAAGACCCTTCCAAACAAATGCAGCTGGGTTGATGGGCGGGATGGTTTATACTATGAGTACAGACTTGAGCATCTGACTTCCAAAGGAGCGGCCTCTTTGGAGAGAAAAGCCACGCACATAACCCATGCGTGAAAAGTTTAACATCCAAATAACTGCAATACTTAGTGGATTTTAGGACAGATGAGTATTTACATTTCCAAGTGAGTCAGTGGGATTGCAGATGCTCAGCCTTTGAGAGTCAGGAGCTCTGTCTATCGTGACCTGAGGAGCTTCAGTGTGGAAGGAATCTGGTACTGCTCTCAGAGGAGCTGAAACAGACTGATTACTGCTAATCATTCCACTTCCCACTGTATTATCTCCATATGTTTTTGACAGAAGGCTGTGTGAGGCTTTTCCACTTCGGGTGTGCAAAAAACCAGCTGAGTTGCAGGCCTGGATTATTTAAACGTGACTTGGGACATAGGAAAGTTTTAAATTCTTTCCTAGGAAAATTCAAGGTAACTAAGCATCCAAAGAAATGTCAGTGTCTGCTTTCATGTGTAATCAGTCACACAAAACACATGCAAAGTTTAGACTAGAGGAATAGGAAGCTGAAAACACAAGCCAACTAAACTGGATCCACTGACATAAATGATGGGCATCTCTTTCTAATTACTTCTTGAACCTTATTTCTCGTCTCTTTGACAAATTTAAATCATCCTAGTAAATCATCATCAACCAATCATCTAATTATTTTCTGAAGACACCATGATTGTCCCTTTTTGCTGCTCTCTGAGAATTCAATTTCTACTGCATAAGACTTGAGCACAGAAATTGGGAATTCCTGTTGTTTTCCAGAACTAATTACAAAAAATAAGAATGATTATTTGAGAAATACACTGAGGGTTATTTGAGAAACGCTGAGTATTTGAAAGGCACATAGAGTTCCTCAGAGGAATGAGGTTCCCCTTGTACGTTATGCTGCTATTGTTTTACAAAATTATATATAAAACCAACTGAAGATCTAACGAACTTACATACGCAGTTTTGTGCAATTGATATTGAAAAGGACATTTGTGAGGTTGAGATACAAAAAAAAAAAAATTGAGATCATTCAACTGAAATATATCACTGTCTAAAACCTAACAGTTTTGCTGGCATAATTTTATTGGTTAGGAAGACAGAAAAGAAATCCATGCCTAACCAGCAATGCTCATCTGACTAACAAGCTAAAAGCAACATAAACATTGCAGCAAAACCCTCACATTTGGCAGTTAATTTATTTCCTTTAAGGATCCTGAGTAGAGGGATATTATTCTGCCATTTTAAGTTTCATCTTTTTCAACAGTACTGCCGATAAGCTTAACTGATATATCCTTTGTCATTTATTGATATGTGAAAGCACAATAGTGAGCAATCCTTTCAATCCAAAAATTTCAAATACTGATAATCTAAATAACATGTCCTTAATCTGAACATTTACAATAAAGTCAGCTGGTAATCATGGCCTAGAAGAGATGGAACAATTTAGCCTGCTTTACTGGGGTAGAATTTCACAACTTCCATAAAATGACCTTGTTTAGCCTGAGGCTTTTTTGCCATTCAAATGAGGAAGCCCAGCTGAGAAATGGCAAATGATAAATCTTACCCACAGCTTCTCCACCAGACTGACTAAACTCATCTGCAGTGATGCTAGATAGGTGACAAAATGGCTCCATTGGTTTAATTAGATGACTAAAAGTATATACATGGGCACTGGGTAAGAAAAAGGAATTCATTTCAGGAGCACAGGCATGTTCCTAGATAATGACTGCACAGGAATCACAAGATGGAGAGCCACTGATGCAACCAGAAACAACTTCTGTATGGCTCAGAAGATCATTTAAATCAGAAGACTAAGTTAGAAATTGCTACACACCTGCAGAAATCCATTTAATGGTCAAGGTCAACCCCATTACGTCATTTTCATCCATTGTCACCACTCTGTAATGTATGTTATACTAAATTAGGTTCCAGAAAAGCCCTTCTGGGCCTGTCGTGAGCTTGGATTACACCACCTGCCATGCAGATGAGCACTTTCATCTGATCAGGAAAGAGGATTGGCAAGGTTGAGCTTGAATGGGTTGTCAAGGTACCTTCTGCCACCATCTTCCCAAAAAATGAATAGAGCTTGCCAATCCTAAGGTTGGTCAGGCTGCAGAAAAATACAGGGAAGTTATATTTACATGATTTAATTCAGTTACGGGTTGATTTAATGCTGTTATGGGTTGGAGGGTTAAAATTGATAGATGATTTTGTCTTGAATGGTCAATAAATGATGCATCTTTTGCTTCTGAAAACATGCTCTTTTTAATAAAAAAAATAAAAGAAATCTAATAGTACAGGGATGCTCTATATCAGGTTATCTCTTTGTATTGAGTTTTATGTTTTATATTTATGCTGTTATACCAAAAAAACCAAAACAAAACAAAAAAACAAAACAACCACACAGGAAAAAAAAAACCCAAACCAAACCAAATCAAAAAAAAAAAAAAAAAACAAAAAAAAACCCA
>JAAGNO010022417.1:51512-70769 GCA_033439905.1 Ceryle rudis
AAAACCAAACCAAAACAAAAAACCAAAACAACCACACAGGAAAAAAAACCCCAACAACAACAACAAAAAAAAACCCCACAAAACAAAACAAACAACCAAACCAAACCAAAACAATCTGTTCCTGGATTCCACTTTCTCATCAAAAAGCAACCTAACACAAAGCAAACCCTTTCCTCTTCACATAGTTTCCCTTCATGAACGTGATCTCAGAGAAGACAGAAAGAAGATTACTTTCCAGTTCTTATTAACAGAGGTTCTCTTTGTTTCACTGATGTCTCCGTTTGACTGTTTATATCTATTTTAGAGTTCTAAACAAATATCATCACATCACAAATTAAGAAGATTAATTAGGGGCAGCACTAAAAAAAGCAAGCCAGGCTTAACCCTGGTGTAAAGGATGAATTAAGCACAATGACATCAAACAGGAACAGGAAACTTTGAAAAGCAGTAGGTGATTACTGTCTTTTAATTTATGAGACGGATTAGAGAGTAAATGCTTGAAGAGAGCACACAGAATAGAATGGGTCCTTTTCACTACAGAATAATTATGCCGTGTAAGACAAGGACATACTTTGCTACTCATCTTATTGCAAAGCACTCATCTCTAGCCATAGAAAGCCTAAAATCTTCTGGAGTTTTAAACCCTTTTTCTCCATTACATAGTGATGAGAAATTCAGCCCTCCCAATAAATCACTTCAGCCTACCCCTTTTGTTCAACATTGTGTTCCCTTGTTCCTGTCTTTATTATTAACTTCAACTCCACGGGGCATTACCATATTTAACATCAAGGACTTGCAACCTATACTCCATCACCCACAGAGCTGACAAAGGTGTGATGAAAGCTGTGCATTGCCGATGGTGTGCCCTAGTGATTTTCCTCTATATGGTTAAAGCTGTAACTAGTGATCGATGTGATCCAGCCTGACCTCTTTCCAACCTGCCTTGGCAGCTCCCTTCTTTGTATGGCCCCCCTGACATTTCTTGATTTAAATACATAATGTACAGCTAGAATGCTTTCTCTTTCCCCTTCCAAAAAAAAAGATTAAAGCATGAATGAGGGGAGCATGATCATTTAAAGGCAGGACGTAGCTGTGTTATTTCAAAACACACCAGAACGTTAGAAAATCACCAGGAGGTTGAGATTATCATTATAGAGCTTGCTACATTCAAGAATTTGAAAAGAACCCAAGAGCTGCTACAAGAAGCAGCCACAGCTCTATCACTGAGAAGACATACGTGCATCTTTCATTTTTTTGTTTGTTTGTTTGTTTGTAAGTAAATCTATATCCACCCTTGAGATAGAAGCCATCTCCTGAAACTGCCCAAAGGATCTTGTTGGACCTGAACTAACCTTCTTGTAACTGTTAGGACAAGGTTCTAATGGCAGAAGGTACAATGTTTTGACATCTCTGTGGCTATAGTTGGCTGCAAACTAAAAATATTATTTCATAAGAGAAAATGAAAAGCATTACAGAAATTATTTGCCTTTATCAAAAATGAAGATGATAGCTGCTTTACTTTCATTCTGGTAATGTATTACATTGTATTAAAACCACATTTCTATCTATTAATTGCGAAGTGACATTGGTTTTGTCTTCTTTTTTGGATTGTCCTTATTGAGGCTCCTGGAAGAACTTCAAGAAACAAAGGAAAATTGATTTTTTCCCCTCATTCATATCATCCTTCATTTTTCATCAAGACAGTGAGACCACTAACTGAAATGTTTTGTCTGACCACATCAAATTCATGCTTTCTGATATGCTACTGCAGATATCTTACTTTTGTCTCAGCATGCCTGAAACGGGATACGTAAAAATGTCCTTAAAAGAGGGGAAAATCACACAAAAAAACAACGCAAACCCAACAACAACAACAACAAAAAAGACAGAAATGACATATTAGCAATGAAAAAATGCTGCTAAAAAGAAATACATTTTTGCTTGGCACAAATAAGAGGCCTCTTTCTCATTGCCAAAGGAAAGTCAGATTACTTTTCAGAGTTATGCAAACCTCAAAGTTTTGCCTGGAGGTGATCCTGAAAGAGAATTTAAGGAAGGTTCATTCCAATTCCTGTTATTTGATCCACAAAGGAGAAATACTGCTGGCATTAGCTCAGCACACCCTGGGATGCTATTGGCCTGTCATCCTTGAAAAAAGAGAAGTATTGCTGGTAGGGAAAAAGGCAAGTGGTCTCCATGCATGGCTTCCAATCAGCCAGACACAGGTTATTAGTACATTAGACCTTCATGAAACAGGATTCAAAATCCAATGTGAAGTTAGTTGATCTAACTATAGTTAGTTGGCTGTTTTACATTGGTGCTGCTGTCATCTTCTGCATTTATTTTGTATTTCAGCTCCAGTTATGGATCAGGATGCTTTTGTGCATTTGATAAACATAACAAAACCATCAAGTTTTGTGTAAAAAGACAGAAATGACCTTTCCCTTTATAGTTGCAGATTTTAGTACGAGCACGACAAGCTCTTGACAGCAATGGGCCATGGTTTGTGTGTTTTGCATTCCAGTACTTTACTGTGTGACACCAAAGAAGATGGAAAAGATGCTTTTGGCACTTGCATACTTGTATCACGCTACAACTTGTCAGTAGGAAAGGAACAGAACCTGAGCCTGCAGGGACAGCCTGTATTAATGGTCCATTAATCCAAAAAGAGTAATCAGTTACCTGTCAGACAGAAAGAATTTTGAAAACATTTTAAGTAGCTTCTCTGCTTATCAATAGCATAATGAGCACAAATCTGCCATTTTCTGCAGTCTGCTAAACCAAAGTCAGTCCACTGTACTTAAAGCAGGAGAACTGCCATTAAACTTTCAGGATTGTCTTAATATAACATTAGCACTCCTTAAGCAAAGCAACATTTCCCCAGAGCACTGTCCCCTGTAACTCACTGTTCTCCCTGACAGAGTGGATCATTTTCCTGTCACTGATGACAATTTGAGAACAATCTGCTGAATGTAAAGAGAAAAAAAAATTGTTTAATCCTCTTATTTCCTTTTCATCATGCTTTTAGATTTATTATTCTTTCCTGATTTGCCTTTGTTGTGGCATACAGTACCAACTGTAATGTTGCCTGTAGTCACATCATCACAGGAGTGAAAGCAAGAAGAGAACCATTACTGCTGGGACATTTAATTCTCCTCTGCCATCTGAGAGATTAGTCTCTGGACTGCAAATTCAGTAGTGTTTTATGGGACAGAGACGCATAGCACTGCACACCTTGTCTTTCTGCAATACAACAGAAGGAAGGCTACCTGAGAGAGAAAACTTTGAGAAGAAGAATTCCCTGACTCCTGTAGGACAATGAAAATATTTGAACAAATCACAATATGTGACTTGAACCCATGTCCTTGAACGGGAGACAGACATACACCATACACTCTGTCCTCTCTTTTCTTTCCTACAATCCCAATATAGAACGATATGTGACTTTTCACTATAAAAACAACACATAGAAGAAATCTTCAAATGGTTAAACATTCGATCTCCTGTTTGGTTTTGTTGGGTTTTGTTTGTTTGTTTGTTTGTGGTTTTTTGTTTGTGTGGTTTTGGGGGTTTTTTTAAACCTATGTAAATCCCAGGGTTTGTAAATGTCCCCTCAGATGATCTCTTTAGTATTTAAATTCTGGGGTTTTTTGGTTGGGTTTTTTTTTTTTCATATTATTCCAATAAAGAAGATCTTTCTTTTACTTAGAAAACAAATGTAAAACAGAAGAAGCTCAATGATGCATGTTACAGTGTGCTTCTGAGAAAAGCAAACTTGGAAAAACTGCATCCTGGGATTCCCTATTTATTACCTTGCAATTATTTCTCAATCAACCCTGTTTGGTTTAGCACTGAAAGGTTGGCTTTGCTACTGCTGCCTGTCACTGAGAGCTCAGCAAATGCAAATACTGATATTTTCTGGGTCATACTCTCTGAAAAGATCTCACAATAAGAATGTTGAAAATTCTCCCTCACAATAAGTGAGCCAGAACCCCAGTTACCTTCTATTTCCACAGGACTGAGAAAACCCCCTAAAGAGTAACAATAGGTTATTTAAAGACCAAAGTAAATAGATCTAAGTAGACACAGGAAACAGATCAGTGATTCATGATGGCAAAATCGGTACAGCAAGTTTTTGACAAGAGCTCCAAGCTGGGTCTCAGACAAGACCATTTCCACCAGGTGTTCGCTGAAGCCTCTGAAGATGCAGATTAGCTTCAGCCAACACAGGGCAGTAAGGTGGTTTTGTATATCCTAGAATCTTTTATTGTCGTGGGGGGTGGGGCATGACTACATAGTGGCTTTGTAGGTAAATATAACCCAATTTTACCCCTATTCCAGTCGCCCTGCAGTTTTGTTTTGTTTTGTTTTGTTTTTTCCCTTAGAATTACCCCCATGGCTATATGACCTCCAGTTTACTTGGATCGGGGAGAAAGAGGCCATGCATGCTTGTAAAATATGATGCAAATCCATGCTAAAGCCAGCAGCTAGAGTCCAGGAAAAGGGTTTTGACACAACAGACACACTATGTGGTCCACAACCTCTATAGCTACAAGCTGTATTACTGCCATGACTTCAGACCACTGCTGTGATGGGTATTATAGGGATGCAATGATATTAACTGGTATTGTATGTGTAACCGTGGTGCTTTCCTAAGCTGTTACAGATGTAGATGAATTAAATCAAACCTTCTCATAGCACCAGACCCACTCTGTGGATACAGGGCTCCTTCAGTGTGATTTATCCTAATTTACTGTTCTTTTGGCTGTGTTCATGAGGATCAGGACACCTAGGGACCCAGGGAGAGGGGATGTTCTCCTTTAATTTCTCCTTGAGCCTGGGGCTGCAGCAGAAGCTGCCCTGCCTTGCCACACATGCTGCTCCTTGTGGCAGCTTATCAGCTGGGAAGGTGTCAACCATCTTACAACCAAGGGGCCAGTTTATAAAAAAATTTAGTGGTAATAAGAAATTAAAAGACCTTATCTGGAAGAATTGGAGGTACTGAAACACTGGAAACAGCCCAAAAGACAGATGAAAGGATGATACCACCTCTAGAAAATTTGGAATCATTTTAGAGGCTAGATCTATTTAAACTTCCAAAGGTGACCTGCCGCTATCTAGACTCTAATCTAGAGTGAAATGGATTAAAAAATACATCTGATATCATACAAAGCCATACTAAGACTGAAGGACTGGAAGGTGAAGCTACATAAATTCAAAGAGGAAAAAAAAGTGATGACTTTTCCTTGACAGCAGTTCATCACTGCAAGAACTTCTCATGCATGATTTCCCATCATTTCTTTTTTTTTTAAACAAAAGTGGATGTCTTTCTAAAATATATCCTTTTGTGGTATAATGCAGTCTGTCCTGTACTACATAGGAAGTCAAACATTCCCTTCTGGACTTAATCTATGAATGATTATAAACTTGTTATATAAAGTTACTTGTTCCTACAGAACAAGTTTGTCTCCTCCCCTCTCAAGGTGATGATATTTTCAAGACATCAGACGTAACTAGCCAAGACAAGGTGCATTTGACAAAGCTGTGCTGTGAGCTTGACATCTGACTCACAGCTGTACCTGTGGGGATGTTAGTAAGTAAATCTTGAGGCTGACATCTTAACACACACAAGGTGAACAGCCGCTGCTGTGTCATGCAACTGGGTGCGGATGTGTCATTCTGGGCTGGGCTGGAGGGGAAGACCACCCCATTTGGCCTTTTCTCTACCTCACCATCCCCCACTCATAATGGGGAGACAATTTGCATTCACATTTACAGTGGCTGTTGTGCCACTCTGTGCTTATTTACACATCCTCATTTTCCCAAACTAAACTTGGCCAATCAATGGGTGCTTTTTTTTCCCCCTGCCTTGCAGATGTTGTTGTAACAGCTTTGTAGAAAAGTTACAGGTGGGCTTTGCACTCCCATTGGTTCCCACTCTAGAGAATCCCGTACAACAAAGGCTTGCAGGTGTTCCCCATATCTTTGTGGCTGTTCCCTTTGAACAGCATCTGTTGAAATGCATCTTGCCTACTGCTTAAAAAAATATCACTTGGCAATGTGGGTTAATTACCTTAGTTTTAACTGCCCACCCACACCGAACCAGAGTGCATTTTATGTTATTTAGAAAGGCCACGGGTACAATGTGAGCCTTTGAACAGCGAGGCTTCCCTCCAGAGGGGGAGGCTCGGAGGGGAATTGAGACCCAGAGATGTGGTAACATTTTTTACCTCGACTTCACTTTCCAGAAGGGCAGTGCTGTAATACTTGGCACTGACTGTTTTACCACCTGCCACCTCTTCAATGTCCCAGCAGAAAACTGCACAAAACCCACCTTGTCTTCAGGTAATTGCACTTGTAAAGTAGAAGCAGGTCACTTCAGCATTACACATGACATCTTATTAAGCACCTCATGATACATAAAATTAAGACAAATGAAAGAAAAATTTCTTAAAACACTTCTGTGGCCACAGGCTGTACAGTTGACTTGATTTTGGTAAGGTTTCCTAGGCTATGAATCTATACTTCCTATAACTTTTTGGAAAAACATTGATTTAATTTCATTTTGCTTCAGTAATAATTACTGATACCCTGTGAAGCAAACAAAATGAAGCAAGTGATCACAGTAGGGCATAGAAAAACAGACCCAAAATCCATCTAGGCTAATGTTGTACTCAATTAGCTTCTCAATTCTTAACATGAGCTAATAGCTAAATTGGACTTGCAAAGTGGTCTGGAAGGGACACGGAAGTCAGAGGGTTATATTGGACAGTACAGACTTACTTTACTCTGTTAATTTTGTCATAGGAGATGCTATTTTATTATAGGGGAACCTTTTTTATTATAAGGCTAGGTTTTTATCCAAGATATGGCATAGAAACCATTGGGAGCTATTTGGATGCTGCCTTCCAAACTCAATGCTTTTATTTTTTAATACCGTCATTCACTGGATAGAGCAGCACTTGCTAAATTCCAGCCAGTTCCTTTAGAAGCAGTGCCCAAAGCAGGCAGGACCTCACTAGCACCTAATTGCTTTTGGAAAATAAACATTTTACTTCATATTTCCAATGCTCTGCCCAATAACATGGTAGGTCCTCTACTTCTCATGCATGAAAAGAGATTAATGAGGACTTGAGTACCCACCCCCTCTTCAGATGGCTGTCTGCGAATAGGTGGGAAGAGTTGCTACCTGCTGTCTACCTGTCCACTTTGCCTAAACTAGACAGTTAGCTTCGTATAGAATAAATGCAATAAATCCTGTCTCTACTATGAAGTTTAAAAAGGTTTTTTTGCAGAAGTTTTGCACAGAAAACAGCACTGGTAACTGTAGAAGTTACCAGCGTGCTCCTGACCTTGAAGAGCTATTCTCTAAAGTTTCCATTGGACAGTAATCTACACATTTTTTTCCTCAATGCCTGCTAAAAAAAGGAAACTCTTTATATATATGGTACAATAGATTCCTTGAAGTGTACTTCTTTGTAACACATTCCTACTATTCCGTGCAAAAATCATATTTCATTTGCTTCCAGTTCGATTAATTCTAAGCAGCAGTGAGACCTAAGAATGATGACTTTCAATGCACTGGTATGGTATGCATAGGACTTCTATATTCCCAAAGTTTTTTATGATTTTTGGTATTGTAATGGTAATAATAAAAGTTTCAGAAGAGTTGCATATGAGCAACTCTACACAGATAAAATTCTTCCAGTCATGCTAAATTGGTGTAGGCAGCTACCACGGACTAGAGGGTCTAGTCCATATTCCTGAAACTAGGCTACCAACTAAATATATTCACTGAATTACATTAGGTACCTGAAAGGTAAACTTTTTCATGTATTTTGTGTATCTTCAGATAATCTCCTCTATTATTTCTAAATAACTGATGTATGGTGATAGATTAATGAATGACACTCTACTTTCCAAGATCTCTTTTTCAGCTTTTCCCCCTAGATACCTTGGTGTGCACGCTCTTCTTCTATTTTAGAACATTTATGCATGTTCTTGTATTTTTTTTTTTTAACTTCAGGCATAATAATTGTTTTAATGATAAGGTACACTGTCCTAGTCTCTTATTTAGAAGCTTTTTAAAATCTACTTTTACCCACAAAGTACAGATCAACTACATTTGAAATAATTGCTCTTAACCAAATCCAGCACGTTCTACTTGCTTAACAAAGTTGTTCTGTATCATTGTTAATGAAATTTTGGATGGGCAGGGAGAAATAATGCATGTCATAAAAATTTGAGCTACAGACCCACACACTTGACACCTCCATCCATAAACATGTTACCTCATTGTGAAAAACTGGTGACACAAACTGTACCAAACATTGTGCAGGGCCACGTGGTTACCTTTGCAAGCAAATGAAAGGTAGCGTTCATAACCAAAGGCTCTTGACCTGTTGATGACCCACTCTCTCCCCTTCTTAAGAGACTCCTATAAGGAAAAAAACAAACACTAGAATGCTTGTTTGGGTAGTCTTCTGAGGGGGAATCTTGTTAACCTTGAAAGACATTTTCCTGAACCTAAGAAAGGCTCTTTCAGATTCTTCAAATTCATTATACCACTGTAGTTAAATTAACCAGAATAGGTTTCAGCGGCCTCTGCAGTCATTTATGGACAATACTGGTCATTCTGTCCTAAGATGCACTAAATATGTGGAACAGATCTTTCTATAGCATGAAAGCAAACATAATGCTGAAGCAGTTGGTTTAGATGAATAGGGAAACTCATGGAACAATATAACCTAGGTGTTAACTCAGTTATCTGAAATCCTGTAATATCTCCTTTGGATGGCTGTAATTGGAAAAAGAGCAGAAGACAAAGAAAACTAAAGAACTATCAATGGGAAGGCTAACCCAGGTAAAAACAAATCTACTAAGAAAAGATGGAACAGATGTCATTGTTAAGCCGGATGATTTAAATTTTCTGCTTTAAACTCCACAGCTCTCACTGATGGAACAACAAGTGAAAGACATGAAAACATTGTATGGGAAATATACGTGCTAATGCTGTTTGAATGTAAAGTGAAATCAGGCATCCAAAGGTGGTGGTGTCATTGAAAAGGTAAGTTTTACATACATGTCACCTCAGAGGAAATCCAACTGTTATTTCTGAGTGAGTCACCTAGGACTTATTTCACAGAATGAGCATGTAACTTACAGATACCCTTCCCCCTGAAATGCAGTGAAAATAGAACGAAGTGCTTTACCAAAGGAGCTCTGATGGACACCAGCTGAGGTCCACCCTGCACAAGGCAGCTTCAGCTCCAGGCTGCTGTCACCCAGCTCCACTTGCACTCAGGAGCCACCCACACTGATTATTTTTGTCTGAGATTTACAGTTCAATTGGTGGGTGCTAGGAACAGGAGGTCTGTATTAAGGAAAGTGGGAGGCAGAAAAGGAATGAAGCAAAAATGTAAGAATCTTAGAGGCTTACAGTAAAGATTTAGAAGCTAAGAGGTGAAAAAACAACCACAGAAAGACAAGAAACCTCCTCAATATGTTAAAAAATATCAAAAGTTCTATATAAAACAGAGAACCATCAGATGGTTCAAGTCAGCACCTTTGTTCAAACTTCAGTAAAAACTATATCAAAGAACATGTATTGTCTAATGCTATTGAAATCAATCCAACTGAAATTTCATGCTCAGGTTTATGAGTATAGTTTTTGACAAATACTGATTGAAAGAACAACAAAACAGAAATCTGTGTTGACGTTTATCACTACTAGAGAGTACCATTATTTGGAGGTCATTGGCATGAAAGAAATATGTGCCATGTAATGTTATCTGAGACAACTTTGTTCTTTTTAAATTTGGCTTGAATTTCACCTAAGTCTTTGGTACAGACACTACATTTGGCTCCCCAAATGCCAAAAACATACCTGAAATATTTTCAAAACAATTTTTGAAACAGCTGGGACAAAGATGATCTGTAATCAGATAGTACAAAACCAAATAGAATTGTTTCCACCACCCTTTTCCAAAGAGTTTTAGATTTGTTCTCACTATACCATTACTACCTAGTCACCCAATCAACAGTCAGCCCTGAAAGCCAAGTAATTAATAAACCCAAGTCCATTGATCATTCAGAGACCTTTAACTTACACTAACAATACCTTAAATATACATAGCCCTTAAACACACATTTCAGACTAAACGTTCTGCAGAATGATATTGCACTTATTTTGCATTGGAACTAGGGCAACACTTTGGTTTCCCCCAACTTCTGAGCTTTATGAAAATCATGGCTGGATCTGCAGCCTCTTACCCTCCCACGAGTACCAGCCTCTTCAGCAAATTCTTGTTGCTGTCTTGTCTTCAGGGAAAGCCTTAGATGTACAGGCTTATCTTAGTGATTTAAACACAGCTACCTCAGGATGTGATGGATTTCCTTTATTTGCAGTCTTCCAGTCAAGACTAGATGGATATCTAAGAGACATGTTATAGCTCAAACACAGAGAGGTGCCTGATGCAGAAATTACAGGGACAGATTCAAAGGCCTGTGTTATGGGGGAGGTCAGGCAAGGTGAGTTTGTACTTCAAACCAGTGCATCTACACTATAAATTTCAAAGATGCCTGCAAAAGTATGAAATGCACAAAGAATTTAATGTGAAGCATTTAACTTTTCCTTTGTCTGAGCTGTAACCCAAGGCTTTGCCTTTCCGCCACATCATTTTAAAAAGAAAATAATTTCCCTGCTCACTAGTTTTACTGAAATTATTTAAAATAATTTCTCAGCTACCACTTACTTGAGCATAGAAACTTTCTTAACCCCAAAGCTCTCTCATTTCAACACTTCCTTCCAACAAGAGCTCCACCTGAAACAAAAATAATTCCTCTCCCTAAACTTTCAACCCAGAACTCCCTATTCACTTTTAAATGCAACTCTAGGGAAAAGGATTTCCTGCTCTTTTTTCTTCATATTCGATATTGACTCACCTGTTTTCCTCCAGTCTGTCCTCAGACCCTGATCCTGAAAGCAGCTTGTTTACGAAGCACCACTGAAAGTGAGGAGAGTCTACCTGTGAGGAAGCTCCTTAAAGGGTAGGTCTACATTTGAGCAATCTTCAAAGAAGGGATGGAGTAGATGCACACACATATAGCACACTGTGTTATGAAGCTTCTGCTTGTCCAGGACCTCTAGCTGCTCTAGGAATATAAAATTTAAAATTCATTCTATGGTATTTACTACATGGCTATGGGGCAAAAGTCCTCAGTAACTACTCAGGCTCCCCTAACCTTCTCAGCTCTCTATCACTTTGTGTCTTTTGCTGCCCCTTTGGGGAGGAGTTGGAGAGATGAGAGGGGGGATAATAGAAAATTGTTCCACTCCACCAGATTAGACACATTTGAAGGTGACAACCAAAGGCTGAATTTACTTGGCTGTTACTGTCCCCAGCTAGAGACAAAGTCTGCATTTGGTTACTACTTTCCTCAGTTAGAACCAATCTTTGGTCTTTAGCCAAGTGTCAGCTCAGGGGAAACCCTGACAGTGTCCTACTAACACATTAGTTTCTTATGTCCTAACATCTGAAGCTCAGACAAGGATAGCATATACTGCCTTTAACTTCTGTACAGCTGCGAAGGAAGAGTAACAACACAGCATGCTGGACCTAATGGTAGGGTCATTTCTGGAACCTGAGGAAGCTCAAAAAGAGAAGGAAACAACACTAAAAGAAAAAAAGTCTCCTGCTTTGTAACAAAACAAGCTGTGGACGTGCCAGGTTATCATGAAACGGAAGCAGCTGAAAAATAGTAAAAGAATTGATACTTGGAATATCAAGAAAAGAGCTCATTCAAAATACAGTGTAGAGGGGAAACTGGAAACTGAAGTCATGTTACTCTAAACAGAAACAGGATCATGTTGGCAACCTGCAAAAATACAACCATAATGCTCTCGCTGAGGAAGCGAGAGCTGTGAGCTGAGCAATCCTCAGTGGGGGTGGCAGTGGTTGCCCAGATTTCTTAGCACTGGGCCTTTATGAGCTGAGCACTTCACTGAGCATGTTTTCTTTAATATTTATTTTCATAGAATCAGTCTGATCTCATGTTCCAAGAATGAAACCTTGGCATGGAAGTGGCATATCTACTGGTTAATGTTAACATTTGATGTGCAATCCGAGACCAAACAGGATTTCATATTGTGGTAAAAACCGAGTTACTATTTGATTTAATTCTATTTTCTTTGTGTCAGATACATTAAGGGTCTCATAAAACAGTGAAAGAATTTCATTCTAACTTGAAAAAAAAAAAAAAAAACCCCACAACCTACTACTACTACAAGTTCAAGCAAAATATGGTAATATCTAGCTAGTAATGAATAACTTGAAACATCCTTTGAAGAAAATATCATAATAAAAGACCCCAGTGATTTGCACAGGTCTAAACTATTAAGAAGGGCAAGAGCACACTTCCTTGTGAATGAACTACCTTGTAACAAAAGGAAATTCCTCCCTGACATAAAAATAGACAAGGCCAGGCCAGTATCATGAGTGGCTACAGATAGCTGTCCAAATCTCACCAGCTACAAACCCTGTCCCATGCATGAATAACCCAGTTCATCCACATGCTTTATTGTCCTGTGGTCTTCTGGACAAAAGATCACAGGAGAACATGTTTCAAATGATGGTGTCCCAACTCTGGGAAGGCCTGAGCTATTGGGACTCCCACTGCCATAAGGTGGTGGCTCTGAACCACTGGGATTTTGTCTTAGGCTCACAAATACAGTAATTAATGTCAACCACCACTGGACAGCACTTCTGTAGGTCTTAGAGCAGAAACACCTGCAGCATATCCCACCCTGGCAGGGAAATGGAGCTGGTGACCTAACAGTCTTTTCCACCTCTAACTTCTGGGGTTTTATGAATTGTCAGTTACACCTAAGTGTGATAACGTTATAAAATCCCAGCCACATAAGAAAGCTGGCAGAATTCTTTGGCTGTGCAACTCTGTGGTTTTACACTTAGCCGTGTCTGTAAGACTGAAAGCAGGTAGAAGACTTTTGAGGATCAGCATTGACAGTTGCCTTCAGATACATTCAAAGACACAAAATCCAGTTATATAGACAGCAAACTCACCTGCAGTTCGGGCTGTAGGACAGATGCAACTTTAAAAAAAAACAATAAATGAAAAAGAAAAATAAAGCAAACTCTCTCTAAATGCCACCTGTCCAGAGAGACTGATACAGCTTTGGTGTTCAAAAGGTTGGCAAAGTCTTTTCTGTGTTGCAGGAAGTCCCTAGAGCAAGGCGAGGAGCCAACACAGACACTGCACCCACTGCTGGCTCTCTGCTGAGAGATGGCCACGTAAGGCAATGGAAAAGATTGAACATGGGTTAGCCATGACACCTACTTGGTCACCGTTACTCTAACACTGGGACACTCTTCCGAGCATTTTTCACCATAATATGCTGCAGTAGGAAAGTTTCTTTGTTTCAAGAACACTAATAATTTAACAAAGTGATGAAACAGAGAGGCAGCAGAACTATTTTCTCCTCCCCCTCAAAAATCCTGCAATAGGAAAGGAAAATACTGCAAACCAGGTCTTCAGATCATGCAGCAGTGCTCTAAACCTGGG
Organism: Ceryle rudis; assembly: GCA_033439905.1. Lineage (NCBI taxonomy): Eukaryota > Metazoa > Chordata > Aves > Coraciiformes > Cerylidae > Ceryle > Ceryle rudis. The sequence goes on from JAAGNO010022417.1 coordinate 65,094, forward strand.
ACTGTCTTTCATCTGACTGGATAATCACCAAACAGATATGGTTGTGTATTGCAAATATGTATATAGCATCCGTATTGTTCTAGAACTTGGAAGTGGTTGTTCTACAGCATAATCTGAAACACACTATAGAAAAGGGCCACTAAAAATGTAGAGTCGGAAATCAGAACTGCTGAGCCACCTGAGATATCGTAAATGAGATTTTGGTCCAGGTCGCTCTCCACCATGTCAAGAAAGTATATTCAGAGCTGACATGGCTTTCCCAGGTGTTTTCTACTGGGACAAAGTGCAGAGTGTGCAGTTAATCATGAGTGCATTCAAGTGTCCTAAGGTCTTTGGGTGAAAGCTGTTACAGACATTGAAAAAGTGTTTAATAATCAGAGCCCCATGTCCCAAGTGCAGGCTGGGTTCATGAAAGTTCACACACCTCTCTTCAGAAGCTTAGGCCATAAGGCAAGCGGGCCAGAGTCGAGCTGCAACTTCAGATGGCAGCAGGGACTGCGCATTGCTGACACTCCCTCTCAGCAATATCATGGCAAGTACATCCAAACTGCTCTTTGAGGTGACCCATGCAAGGCCCTTGAAATGCGAGGTCTCAGAAGGTGCGCAATGCCTCTACCCAGATATCCATCCATTTCAATCACCAGCAAGTGATCTCAATCCAGGGGCCCTCAGCTCGAGGTTTTCACTTTGTTTGGAAAGGAGAGTGCGTGCTGAATTTCCAGGATCATGACTACATCGAAAGGTGTATGCTGAGTATTGCTGCTACCATAAACTGCAGGCACAACGTCACTGTGTGTGGTCACAGTTGACGAAAAAATACTTTTTATCACAAATACCTCACTTTAAAAAGAACTTTTGTTGGAAAGACATATAGCAACAATCGTCATGAGAAAACAGCAGGGGGTCTTTCAACTAACTGGAAATGCATCAGCCAGTCAAAACACCCTGTTCCTCCTCACTTACAGTGTATTCTCATAAAAATAAACTGGATATATGGAGGAATTTTTCCCCTGGAGGAGGAGTGAGGATGAAGACTTTGCCTCTCTCTCTTTTAAACTGAGGGTGGAACAGGTTCAGCAGGTTCTTCTCACAAACACAGACAAATGCAGTGCTCTAGTCCAGTTGGAAAGCATTGAAATGGACACTATTCCATACTATTCCACTGAACAAACTGTTATGGCCCAGCAGTCAAGCTGTGAAACTCCCCTCCAAAAATATTTTATTTTACCAACAGAAAGGAAAAGGTGATTTCTATTTCATGTAGTAAATAGAGGCAATGGGAGAGATGCCTTGTTTAAACATTTATTCTTAGGAGAAGAAAAAGATAAAATCACTATAAAAGAAAAACTCACACCCACTGTAACTACTTCCTAGGGTGTTTTCCCTGTTTTTCTCTGGTGTACTTTAAGACTACAGGATGATTTTCCTCTTATGAGATAGGAATTACCCAGACTAACCTTAGATGTCTGAATGGGAATTTATCTGCAACTTCCATAGCAGTTAGAGAGAAGTTATACAAACTTTTTGCTTCTCCAGGAAGTAGGCATGGGAAGGAAGAGACTATCACCCTGCACAAATCAACATACATGCAAGGAAGTAGATGCAATAAGGCCGGCTTAGAAAGTTGTGTCAAAAATTATTAAATTCCCATCATGTTCTCAAGTTAGAAGTCCCACACACACAGGTAGGACCTCATGCCACCAGGGTGAGGGTAAAAGCAATCCTTTTCCTTTGGCAAACTGCTGACAACCGTCTGACCATCCCCCCTCTGTCGAGCAGGAGCTCTCCTGCAGGTCTGGAGTGAGGCTGGGACAAGTGGGACACTGGTCTTGAGACAGAGGTGACTGGGTAGCTGGGGAGGTGGCACAGCCTGATACACAAGCCTGTGCACAAGGACATCATGGTCTACATCCACTGCTCTCTCCTGCAGGGTGGGGGCTTGCTGGTGCTCTTCTCACTCTCCTCTTTGCTTGAATGTATTTTTTGGAAGTGTATCGTACACTCTTGTACACCAGTTGTACACAGGTTTTGCATCACTTTAGACAAAGCAGCAAACTCCTTAACACAATGCTGAACCATGCCATGGCACTGGCGGGTGTTTTTTTCTACCATAAACCGATTAAGGATTAAGAGAAGTTAATCATTAGACGGCTAGTTGTACATTAAGACAGACTCCCTTCTTTGTGTTTCGGCGTTATTAAATGCCTTCTTCTTTGAAATGCCACATAAAAGTGATAGATGCCCTTTCTTTAAAAGTCAGGCATCTAGTCAAGTTATGTTTTATATTAGTTCAGCAACAAAGAGCCCTCCTTGTTTAAATATAGAAGCGTAAAGCAGATAAGGTTAAGTAAGCTGGCTGCTGTGAGCGCGCCAGGTCTGCTCTCTGCTCAGATAAGCAGCTGGAGGGGCAGGGGAGTATTCGCTGGGCAAGATTGCGCCGTATGAGTTACAGCATGGAGACAAGGGTACGAGGTAAAAACAAATGGAGCTGAGGCCAAAGATGCAAACGGTCAAATGTATTTGTGATAACACGATGGAAAGCTGCTGGCAGTGCCTAAAGGACATTTCATGGGCTTTGAAAGATAGTTTGGTGTGGAAGCTGGGTCATAACTTTCAAAACAGAGTGAACTCTGCCTGTACACTGAAGAGGGGGTGTGTACGTGTGTGTATGTGTGTGCCTGGGTGTGCCTGCTTGAACGTGCGTGGACGTTTATCCTCACAGTCAACATTTATGTTTAGAGAGTTGCAGGAGTGCTTTCAGAAGTAATGCCACCTCCTCAAAATAAACACACACACATCCTAAACAAGAGATGAATGAACAGGGAGGTAGCAAAGAAGGACAGAGAGAGCAAGCAAATGCCCTTCCCAAATCACTAGTAAAAAGTTTCTCCCCGGAGGAATGATAAACTGTATTTTTGCTTACCAACTTTTACAAGGCAGAAGTGGTGCACAGGAGGATAAACACCTACTTTGTGTGTCCCTCCATGGAACCAGGAGGCGAGCAAGTCAGGGCTCAGCTAATGAATAATCTATATTTACATGTCAAAACCCCCCATATTTAGGGGTTTGATTTACAATCCCTAGTTTTCATAAAAGTCAGTCATTCTTAGTGAAAGAATGCAGAGTAGATTTATAGGATCTACATTATGCCTTAAATCTTAATAGCATTTTTAAAGCACTTTTATGACTTGTCCTAAGTAATGTTTTCCCTCTATTTTCAAGACATTTCTTTGTAAAAACAGATCCAAAACCTTACCTTATAAATAAGATCATCTTAAACAACCATGCTGGCATCAACTATACTGCAGCACTAAACATTGTCAGCAAAGTCCTTATAAGCCTCTGTTTTCAAGAGTTCATAGCTTGAATGTAAAATGGGCTTTGTAACAAGGTTTGTCTGATAAGATCTCAACCTGCATGAGCCATGAATTAGTTTTCACCATCACAGTCAAAATAAAATAAATCTCTGGAGCCTTCAGGTTAGATGAAGTTAAAGGGCCTTCTCCATACCAGGCTCCCCTTTTCTTTGGCAATTTTGGTTGAAATATAGATCAGCTCAGGTTCAGTCCAGTTAGAAGCAGAAATATCCCATGTATATTTATCACATCCATCCATACAAAAATTCTGGCTGAGCACATGTCCACATCTGTGCATGGACACAGCAATGCAGCACCAGTTCTTAAGCAGCTCTCTCAAGAGATAGAAATTTAAGTATTATCAGAAAAGTAAATAGTTAAGTGTCTTGAGATGGATCTGTAGAGAATGAATTTCTTAAACCTTTTTTTTAGGAAACCAAGCAGCAAGTAGGTTGTGATAATATGCTATAGGAAAATATGAATATATATGCTATGCTCACTAGTAAGATATTTCCATGGGACTACTGACAGTAAGCACAACATTTAGGAGATATATTTGCAGAAATTAGGTCCTTGGTTAATGATGGACTGCATAGCACAGAGATCTCTGTATCGCACCTAAACTGTTGTTGCCAACATCACCTAGCTCACAATGGTTGCATCTTTCAGAAGAGAACATTGACTTCACCTGACAGAAACAACAGTGATGGGGACCAAACAAGTACCTCCAAAGTCTCCTTGGCCACAAGCCTGACTGCCTTCCCCTTTCCCTTTAGTAGTATGAGGCTCATATTCCTGGCTGCACAATCATTCAGCTTCAACAGGAGAGATGGACAATACCTCAGCACAGGATAGTCAAAAGCGTGGTGTGATCTGCACAGTTTTGGGAGAACTAGAAGCTGTGGAGGCAAGAAAGACCATCTCACCTACCTCTCAGCTGATGCTGTAGTCACGATTCAGCCATGGAAAAGGTGAACATTAAGGACACTACCCACAGCTATAGCAGACACAGTCCCATCCCTGGAGAAGACAAGGGCTCTGTGGAGGCAGCCCGGCCAGGTGCTGCGGGCTTAATTTTCAAAACCTGAGCAAGACACAAGATATAAAACCCACAAGACACAAGAGATAAAAACCAAACTATCTGGATCACTTTTTTAGTATGGATCTCTAAATCCCAGTGAGGTGCCATTTTAAGTATGTAAATTTTCCCCTAGATTTTGCCATGAAGGTCTTCAAAATGACTTCTTGGAAATAAAGACATAGACGTATCAGAATCCATTTCATGGCACAGACTAAACTTCAGTATTTTTATTTTACATTTTATCTTGAGATTTTCGCCTTTTCTTTATGATGAAAGAAACTGAAAAATTTGGGGGTTGTTCTGATTTAAAAAAAAAAAAAATAGTATGTTCTAACCTATGGTTACTTAACCTGAAGCTCTTCAAAATGAGTGGAAAACACTCTGGGCTATTACAAGCTAGAGTAAATATACCTCAAATACTACCAACAGAGAAAGAAAAATAAGTTAGGAACTGCAAACATTTCCAGTAAATTATAAATATGCTCTAAAGTATCTTGAATAACATTTCAAAGCACTCAGAATATTATCTCACCAAACCAGGTATTTACTCTGGATCAAGTCTTGCAATGTCCAGTCACATGAGTAGTCTCATCCATAGTAACAGGATTGTGAAGGTAAAGACCACTCACTCGAGTACGCATTTTTAGAGCCTGCTGTTATTCCCTTAAATGATTTAAAATGAAAATTTTCCATTCACAATAGGTTTTGCTATGAAAAGCACTTTTTAAAACACCATTCTCCATTCCATGCTGGCCAAACTTTACACATAAAAACCAGTCATAAACACAGCTATTACCTTGGTAAATATTTAGATTTTTCAATAGGCTTTCTTTAAGTGTCAGAAAATAAAGCAATTAAATTAATTTTTGTATAAAAATATATGTGTACCTCTACTACACATGGAAAAGAGTATCAAAATAAACCATCACATTGTGACACTATATTAAAAATACCTCCTTCTCAAAGAATTTATGAATCAATAGCCATAAAAACCTAGTGACTCATAGGTATTAAAAAGGAAATCATAATTTGGATATATCACTGCCACTTCTAAAACCACAAAAGAGGTCAGCATCAACAAGCAAATAAACTCAAAATTCCTACCTCTTACTTTCCAACCAACAAATAAATATTAGTATTTGTGTACAAGCTGAATTTTAAGGGGAAGGGAGGGGAGGGGAAGGGAAGGGAAGGGAAGGGAAGGGAAGGGAAGGGAAGGGAAGGGAAGGGAAGGGAAGG
>JAAGNO010022417.1:70869-87270 GCA_033439905.1 Ceryle rudis
GAAGGGAAGGGAAGGGAAGGGAAGGGAAGGGAAGGGAAGGGAAGGGAAGGGAAGGGAAGGGAAGGGAAGGGAGAGAAAGAAGCAAACCCTGAGGACTTCTCAGTGGAGCTCAAATTACTTCCAGACATCCTGTATTGATAATACATACATACTTGAACGGGTATCAGCATGAGATGGGATTATACAATATTCAGAGTTCTTGGCTCTCGTCAACCAAATAGTTAAACAGATGCACAAACTGAAGTATGAGAGGACTTGTACTGAAACATCACGTAGCTGCGTGCCAAGCACTTCAGCTCTATAGACTGCTGCTCCAGAGCATGCTTTTGTTGGTTTTCAACTACTTTCAGTGTTTAAAATTGAAGCTTGAGTGCAGTTTCTGTCCCTTGCTGCATCTATGCAACATGGAAGGTGAAACAAACCATCCGTGTGGCCCAGACAGCGAGGTCCACAACTAAGCCTGAAAACTTACAGCTGGTAGCTCACAGAAAGCATAGACTTAGAACCTCTGAAACCCTGATTAGCGATGGTGAAGGCACCTGAAGCCCTTAGGAAAGCTCCTCGAGTCTAGACAGGGACTAGACTGTAAAAGCTCCATCTGGCACAATGAATCAGCTACTCTGTTTTCCTATCCTACCTGATGGACTCCATCTAACAGGCAGTAGCAGAGCACCACTGCCAGGTAAGACCCCACGTGAAATACTGCAAAGCAAAACACCAGCAGGAATTCCTGTCTGCTGTCTTCCAGCAAGGGCCCAAACAACTCCTACTCACTTTACCTCCCAAAAATACCTTGTATTAATTGGAATAACTCTATCTGGACAGATTGGAAAATTATGCTCCCAAAGCAGAGTGGTCTATAGTGACACAGCTCTGCCTCCAAAGACGGATGGTGTGTGTTCTTGTCTTTTCACAGAAAGAGAAGTGTCTCGCAGACACCAGTGGTCACATTTGTCTCATGATTTCAAATATCTAGAGTCAAGTGGTTTAACATGCTGATAGAAAAGCTTTCCTTCGTAAGGCCAGTGGATCAGGTTGCCCCAAGAGGCTGCAAGGTCTCCATCCATAGAGGTTTCCATGAGCAGACTGCAGGAAGCACAGCACAATCTGGAGCTGACACTGCTCAGAGCAGAAGGTTGGACTAGAGCTCTCTTGAGGATCCTTCCATCAAGAGTTACCCTGGACTGCTAATACTCTTCACTTCCTTGTCCTCTGTCTGCCCCCAGAATTAAGCTTTCTCTAGGAATATTTTCATTTGTGCCTTAACATTTTCTTCAGAAAGCCCACTGACATCAAAGGAAAGTGCAGTTTAAGGCGGGATTACATCTTTTTGAATACAGTTAGCTCTCTCATACGTACAATCTTATTTTGCTGCTGTCAAAGAGAGCTAACATCTGCAGCTTCCAAATGAGCTTTGTAATGAAATGCTTTATTTTCAAACGTGTCATATGTAGAAGCAGGAAATGTTTTTTCACCTCCTGGACTTTCCAATAACTCAGGACTTTTTTCCCTCTAACAAAAGCTCTTAATACCTCAGATGTATAATCTGTTGGGAGGAGTGTTTGGCTGAATATATCAGAATAGCTGGACACCAATTGAAACTCAAAAGGCAACATCTTTTAAGATACACTAGAGAATGTAATTTCTACAGACAGCGAAAATATTTTTTTGTGGACAGAAAGCTACGGTTAAGAGCCCAGGAGAAGCCAGTCACTTAATCTTCTGCCCTTAGAAAATCAGCCTGTGTCATTCCCAGCATAAGTGTACCTTGGCTTCCTTAAGAACAAACCTTCTCTGGTATAGATTCCAAAATCTCTCTCAGCAATTTTTACTTCAAGATGCTAAATGGTAAGGAAATTTTCACATGCTCTGTCTGGTTTGGCTCTCATTATTATTTGAAATGGGTCTTGTTTTCAGTCTATTTTTTCTTCTTCTGTCACGATATACCATGCAGCTGGAGCTTGTACACCAACTGACCTTGTGCTAAACAGACATGTTTACATGCTACCTCAATAGCCCATACATGTGAGGAAACCTGTTCTCTGACAGCTTATGACTTGTTCATTTACACGTTGAATCTCTCAACCACTGAGGGCTGAACATTCATTTAGCAGGATATAATTAGCATGGACAAGTAGGGGCAAGTTATCAGCCACAGACACAAAAATGCATATAACTTGTTGAAGCATGAGTTGCTCTTGCTCTAGGATTGCATTAGCTCACACATTCCTCTCTTGAAAGCTTTCTTTTATTGAGTGTACACTAAGTATGCCTTAAAGCTAGTGCTCCATTTTTTGCTTCATTCAATTCAGAGAATGAATAAACCACTTCAGAGAAAACTTCTCTGGAGATGATGAGAGCAGTACTGGCTAATGCCTTGTAGTCCCTACCTTAATTTTGTGTCCCAGCCCTGGTTCTAAGTCTGTTGAACTGGTTACTTTATTGCATGATCATACACCCACTTTGCAAAGGTCTTTTGTGAGATACTGAGTCAGCAAAGATGTCACAGTGTTTAAGCCCAAGTCTTCATCCCAGCTACAGAGAGGCTGTTGAAGGAAAAGGGAGGCAGGAGAAAGAGGTCAGGGAGGGGATTTTGAATTAGGAGTGAAAAGACAACAGGAATTCATTCTGCAATAGTCTGGAAAAACTAAAGTTATCTATGGATATTTACCCCCCCAAAATGCAATGGGAAAGCAAATACTTCCAGAGATTTAATAGCTTGGTGGATGGCTACTCATTTGGTGGTCAGGTGCTCACAGGTATGTGTGACCTCCAGGCTGCTGACTTGACTCTGATGTCCTCATTTGACCAAGTTCCATCCTAGCCATGATTATACCTGGAAGATCTCTTTTTGGAATCAGATGCATTGCTTTGAAAATTTCAGTCCAAACAAATCTTCTGCTAAAAATGAAACCTTTTAGTCATCTTTCACCTTCTGACCAGCTCCAGGTGAAGTTTGGTTACAGTAAAGATGCCTTCTTTATCCAGGCCGCAGGATCAAATAAATATCTGTCAACAGAAAGGCAGGCTCATGGACTGATCAGAAGTTATGGCTACTTTCCAGAGCATAATGCAAGAGGTAATAAGCTGGTTTTAGAAGACGGTAAAGAAATATGTTGGACTCTAGCAAACTAAAATGGAAGAGTCACTTTTTGATCAATTAGACCTCTTCAAAACTCGTAGTGTGCTGTGGGCCAGAAGCTGTCTGAAGGTCACACAGCTTCTGCCCTACTTAAACTTAGAAGATGAAGTACAAAACAACACCATCGATCAAACACCTGAGGCAGGCAAACAACATTCTTCAATATTGCAGCTACCATAATAAATGGGAAACCTCGCAGTACCTTATGGACATCCCTGACAAGAGGGATTTTTTCTGTTTCCTGTGTGGTAGGGTAAAATTCTGGAGCGAAGGCAAAAAGCAGCTCTTATGATTTCATTCCCTGTTGGCATACAACAAAGTTTCATTGACTTCAGATGACCAGAAATGAGATTACCTAATACCTCAGTGAGCACTAATTAATCTTTTTCTGCCTGTTAATTTTATGATACTGCGGTATATCTGAACAGATTTGTAAGGGAAAAAATAGCAGGGTGGCTTATTTTTAATTAATTTTATATTTTTTAAAATGAGATTCTGATTTGTTATGTTTTTAGGAAAAGAATCAAAATGTATGTACATAGTCTCTAAATTAGAGTCTGCAGAGGGATCAAAGGGAATCTAAAGCAGTTATCACCTTCATGGTTTGGTTTTGTTTAGAGGATTTAAAATTTAGGCTCAGAATCCTATAAGAGAAAAGGTGTAAGCAGCAACCCCTGCTAAACCCAAATCTATAAAGATCATCCACAACAGTTGTACTATAATCCACCCACAATATTTTTGTATGAATACAGCTTTACATACAGCAGAAAAAAATTGAAGTTAATAGAGGAAACCAGGCCTTGTTTATGATAAGGTGTTTTACTGGATAAGGTGTTTTACTAAACACAATCTTTACTTTTCATCAATATTAAAATAAGTATCACTAATCTGTTGTGCATTAGTTATTATGAATGTCATTTAACTGCCTGCATTTAAAAAAAACCATAATGGCTTTTGTTTAATCTCTGAACAGCAAATTCTGACGGTATTCATGATTCAAAACCATATGCACCAAAAACCTCACCAGGCCCAACAGACCCTTCTACCTGAAAGTTTTTACTGAGAAATTGTCTTGCTGCATTTACTGCACAGTGAATTTTGGTGAGTTTTGTATATCTTTCCATCACAGTTGAGCCAGACAACACTGGAAGAGTCAGGACAGTTTTATGGGTACAAGTTCTTCCAACTACATAATTTGCCTTGCTTAAGATGACCCCTGTTGCTTATTTTTAGTGAAATTGTCCTGTTTTTCAGGAACCAACCTACTTGTATGTTAGGAAGAGCCTGACCAGTTTTCTCAGAAGATTTGTCCCTCTTTGGCAAACTCATCCAAGCAGTTTGGGGCACCTCAGCCATGAGAATGCTTCTCTGCCACTTTCAGATCAGAAACAGCTTGTATATTTGGAGGCTGCCGACATCCTGTAAACTCATAGTCTGTCATGAAGCATTTTTTAACCTACAGATTTCAGAAAATTTGCTATAGGAAGACAGAATTCACCCTCACTTTACAGACAGGTAAGCACAGGAGAAAAAAGTGACTTAGCCACAGGGCAGCTCAGGTGCAGGATGCAAACCTCCCACCTCTTCCTGCTCCTACTACTGAAGGCTAGGGCATTGCTTTGAGATTATGCAGTCAACAGTCCTAAGGAGAAACCTTCCTATGGCAAATTGTTTCTTGCTATTTGCTCAACTTCACCTTACTTGAACTCCTATCCTGTTCTACATAACCTAGGTAAGTTACTCCAGCCTTTCAGATGAAGTTGTTCTGTGCTGTAGGCAGAAGCTTAAACCAACTTAAAGCAGTTGTTACAATTTTCCTGGAATCTTCAAGTTTTATTTGGAAGCTGGTTATGGTAAAAAGATTCTGCTGGGTACATAATGGGAATGTATAACAGCTAGTAAAAGATGCTGATTTACCAGCAAGAAGAGATGACAGCTTCTGCTTTAAAAAACACAAACAGAAACAACAAACCAAACAACCAAATCCATCAACTCTTATCATTCTACGGTGTTTCCACTCAATTTGAATATGTGCTCTGGCTTTCACCTGATAGCATGGGACAAAGTGAGTCCTTGCAAAATCATGGCAAGCGCACTTTAGACTCACCATTAAGCATCCTGTAAACAAGATTTCCATATTCCTTATAGATACTGGTCACAACTGCCACTGGAAGGTTTGTTTTATTCTATGACCAGCAGTGTTGAACATGCAAGTCATTTGCTGCCTCATAGAGGGGAGCAGTGGAGGTTGCCTGCTTCTCAACATCACACTAGGAGACCATGCAGAAATGTTACAGACGTGAATTTAGCTTTCTTTATAAGCATGGATAACCATTTAAAAAAATAACAGATGAAGCTATTATTTCTGTCTGGAAATGTCACCAGAATGTGCAGCTAAGGCACATTAAAGAGATCACTTTCTACCAATTAGCAGCATAGCAAATACTTTCAGTGTATCCGTGTCTGGATTTTTCTGCTTTGGGTAGGTAACTTGCCTGATATTACAAAAGACTGCTTGATGAAAGTCTTTACTGAAGGAATCACTACTGCTGCGAAGTTCAGAAATGATTTTCAGAAACTGAAATCTGATCACAATAAAATCTGCGTTCAGCTCTCAGACAGACAGCGGTAAAACGATGCCTCCGTGAAAGTGCTTCGAAGTGGGAAGGAGATCAGCAAGCCATTTGGCAAAACTCACATGGAGCATTTCAGCGAGGGTCTTTGTAAGAAATGGAATAATGCTGTTACACAAAAGCACCAGAAATGCTGAATTTCACTGCATGCATTGTCTTAGAAAACAGCCCTTTGTACTTTGAAAAGAACTGCAGTGGACAATGGTTAAACTGTGTATCCAGGGGGAGATAGCAGTGAAAACCTTGAAGCACATATATATCCTGCTGTGCCCACACGATATGCCAGCAGAAAACAAGTCAGCTCTGAGTCAGGAGCTGGGTAACCCTGACAGTGCAACACCATGTCCGAAGCAACCAGCCTTGCTAAGGGGGTCAGAGCTGGCCGGCATCCAGCAACTCTCTGGCTTTGACAGACAGAAACATCCTCTGCTTGGCTTCATGATGAATGGCTAGAAGCTGAAGCTGGACTGATTCAAGCTGGAAATACAACACACACAGGTTTTTAACAGTAGCTGTAGTTTTAAATGAGACTCTAAATCTGGAGAGGGCATCTAAGAGATGACCTCCTGCCTAACCAGCAACCATGGGGCAGATGCAGAATCACGTGGCATCTTGGAAGACAAGCTGGGTTTTCTACCTTAGGAGTTAATGTATATCAAGTATGAACTTTATTTTCATCCTTTCCCACTGTCCAGAGATGACAGAAATCAGTTTAATTGCATAGACTGTCAAGACTCCCTGGGAATTATGTGTATTTTCTCTCTCTCATACAGAATCCAGCTCTGCTCTGAATAATTACTGCCAGAGCTGAATCAAAACCTGCCAAAGCTGCAGGAAAGAATCCAGCCCTTTTCTACAAATTCTCAAAGAAAATATGAATTTGCCTTGCTGGTCAATTTTTGGTTGGTTGGTTTTGGGTTTTGTTTGTTTGTTTGTTTACATGCACTGTCATTTGATGCTCTTTGAATAACTGAGTGTGAATGAATTTAGTGAAGGATCTTTGGGAAGATCCTCAGCTGGTGCACAATTGGCTTCAGAAAAGCTATGCTCAGTTACATCCTGAAGATGCATCATAGTGAATTTGAAAAGCCCTCTTGGGGATTATTCACCTCATGTGAATGCAACTGTTCCCATCAGCTATCACAGCTTAAGGATTTTAGCTACTGAGCCAGAGGATGGACAATACTATGTGACTGAGCCCAAGCAATTAACTCTTCACTTCATTTCATTACTGAATCCTGAACTGGATGCCCACAGAGAACCTGGAACACTGTTAGTCAAGGAAAACAGAGCAAAATTTAAAATAACTGAAAGTTTGGAAGAAAAAATTAAACAGAAGTTCATGATTTGCACATAGAATATCTTGGAAAAAAAAAACCAAAACACTCCAAACAAACAACAAAATAATGAAAATAAATAAATAAACAAAACCAAAAGGACATTAATTGAAACCTTCAATCCAACAAAGTATTAATTCTGAGATAATTACTGCCATAAAATCCTCAGCCACAGAGACACTGACAAGAAAACCATCTTCAAAAGTTACATACGTAAGCAGTGTGGAACATGAGAAAAGAGTTGGCAAGGATGAAACCCTACAGAGACGTGAAAAAAAGGAAAAAATTTGGAGCCTTTCAGCAGAAGTCATTCCTCTGTGAAAACATGTTATCATTTAGAAGACAGAAAAAGGATAAGGAAGATTTGCTAGCAGAAAGCTAGTTCCTCTTATCAGTAAGAAATCAGGGGGTAAGGAAAAATTAATAGCAATAAATTGTATCTTGAAAAAAAGTTGAGTCAACTGTCAGTAATACAGGTGACTAAAAGTGAAATTATTTCATTTCTTACTCATGGCGCAGGAAGTGCTATAATCTAAAAAAATAAAAAAAAAGTCTTCTGCTGTTGAAAGTCCTCCATTTTTTTTCCATCTACAGTAGTTTCTGAGATGCACAACATTAAAAGTGTCCCTGTCCTTTTCCCCAGTCATGCTTAGTTTGGCACTTAGCCAAGGATGATAGCACTCTTGGAGCCGAGCAGTGTTCAGTCCCTGCCATAGCTGTGCTTCAGACGTGTTTGTGTTGGTGGGGAAATGACACGTGCTTTTTAATATAAACAAGGTTGGCCAATATCTTAAATCACTTTCCCACTCTCTACATACCGGCTAAGAAGGTTTAGATGAATAAATACACTTGCAAACATCTCCAAATTATGTTTTTCCTCAATAACAACATTGCTACAAGCCCTCAAAGAGCCGTGTCCACTGGTACTGTACGCTGTGCCAACAGCTGACCCAGGAAAATGCTCCAGTTTGTGTACTATGGTGCTTGCCTATTGATTGCTTACTCCTATGCACATTCAGATAAAGATGCCTTTGACATAAGTTTTTAATGAAAATTCTAAATGACAAAGGGCTGTAGTCATCATGGATAATTTTGTCAATGTATTTGTGAATGTTTATAGCAGTTGCATAGCTAGACAAACATCTCTATGAACGAATGTGTTGAAAATTTGAAACAAAACAATTTTGGCTTCATTCTCTTTTTACTTACTAAGTTTAATTTTATAGTTTGGAAGACAGATATATACGTGATATGCAGCAATGGAGCCCTCTAAATGTTACATTTAGTTACTGTGAAAAATATTTTTACTCTGTAAAATGTTAGTAGATGAATTTATTTTTTTTGTTGCTTTTTTCATTTTGCTGACTATCAATATTCTGAATATTATGACAAGTTCTATGGGTGGGTCCAGAATTTGGCAGTCATTCCCATGAATTTAATGCAAAGTATCACATAGTTGCACTGCGTATTATAACAAAAAATTGCATACATCTTGCATGCATGCATGCTTTAAGAAGCCTCTCTAAAGAGACAAGTTGCTCAGCTACCAGCATGGCTTTGAATATCCATCATGATGAGGGCTGGAGAACAAAGACAATAGTTACTTTAAGCCCTAAAGAAAATTGCTTTAGCTTCCTCTGCCACAGGCTCAGAGATGCAGAGATCAAGCAGGCAAAATCAGGAGGCAAAACCATTCCCTAACTTCTTTTTTTTTTCAGTAGTTCTGATTCTGGGGAACTGCCCCAATTCCCCATTTGCAGGCAGTCCTGCTTCTGCTAACCACAGCTCCCCAAGGATTTCACTGTTGGGGCTGTTCTCCAGACACACAACTTGCAGTCCCATTCAACATGTGCACATATTAGACACAGTGTTCAAGCAGTGTTCAAGGGTCCATGCGTCAAGCAATTGCTGGAGTGGTCAAGGTTGGTTTAATGAGTTTTGTGGAAGTCTAAGTGACCTGTTTATTAATCAGCCTGCTTGTCTTCAGGAGCCTTCTGGCCTTTCCAGCAATCAAGGATGAATTGTGACATTTATACTTGAGTATTATAGAATCATAGAATGGTTTGGGTTGGGAGGGACCTTAAAGACCATCTAGTACCAACCCCCCTGCCACGGGCAGGGACACCTCCCACTGGACCAGGTTGCTCAAAGCCCCACCCAATCCAGTCTTGAGTAAATCTACAGAGCAAGAAACCACGAGAAACGTATATTAAAAAAAAAAAAAGAAACGGGCTCTTTCAGAGCAGATATTCCTGATTCATACCGGGATAAATGACAAAACCCTAGAAAGAGCCAGACCTATAAGCACGGATCAGGGAAACTGATGTTTCCCTGCCAGCAGTGGCCCAATTTTGCTGCTGGGAGAGGAAAATCAATTTCTCAGACCTTTTATAACAGGAGAGCTAAGTACAGACTGCATCAGTGAACCCAGAATTGCATTTGGGAGGGTGTTCCCTTGACATTGCCAGTGTTTACATCATCTTTATTTATGTAAGCAATTTATCACTCTCCTGGGGTACAACTGCTGTCAGTCCTAGCTGGCTTCAAACTAGACCTGCAAGTCAAAGACTCAGCAACACTCAGCACTCAGAGGATATTACTACCTACTCAGACTCCTGGATGAACAAGTCCAAAGTGAGCACAGCTGCCAGGAGATGAGACAAAGCAGTCCCCAAACACATAGGGCAGCAGGGCACTTTCCCTCCCACTCTGTGCTGCGGTGGGTCCAGCTCCAGCCCACAGCAGCAGAAAACAGCCTCCTGCAGGCCAGTGATGCTCTTACATGCTGCCATCCCTTGGTCCCTCAGGCAGGAACAGAACAGGACCCCAGAGTGAACTAAAAGCTGGGAAGAGGCCAATTCAATAAAGACTACAAGTTCCATATATCTAATCATTTCTTAAATCCCTAGATTCAGCATGAACAAGTAAGTAGATTCAGTGTGAGCATGAGCAGGTCCGTGCTTTAAAATAGAATTACTTACTCCATAAAATAAATCATATCCATCCAAAGAAAGCATCAGCAAATACTTACCATCATGTTTATCACAAACCCTTCTTCTGTAAAGCCATTGCACAGTATGTGTCTTCAGGCTTTTTGGTGCATTTTCTTCCTGGCAAATTGTGCTCCTTTCTAAGAAATGGTGTGAATGACCTGCAAGGTACTTCCCTTGGTCCCCAGGTGATCTAACTCGTGAGTCTTCAATATGAAAAGGGCAAGGAAACGAAGGGGTTCTGGAGACGTCAGATGATGGCACAAGCTCTTTGGAGATGCTGTCAGGGTAAAGCTCAGAGTATTTGCAGTATCAGATTCATCACTGCCCTTGTTTTCCTACCATTTTTGACCATGTTAGCTGAAGAACTATATCTAGCAAGAGCAAACCTGCCTGTCCCTGGCATCCACCTAAAGCTCCACAAGAATACACCCATGGTTCAAATGGAGCTTTGCCTCAAGAATCAGCACCACTATGGACTCTTGTCTCTAGTTATGAATATCAGATGCTTCTAACAAAAAAATAAACCCATTTCTGTGTTGGTTTTCCAGCTGAAAATGCAGATTGCTTGCTGCTGAACTAAAACCACTCTGGGCTCAGAATCATCTGACACAGGTCTGTAAGCCCCATGGCAAGTCTGCACATTGAAAGAGCAGCAGTTCAGCTTGGTTTCCCTTCAAAGGGAATGCCATGAAGCTGACAGAATTGTTCAGTGTGTGATGTAAGAGTTATTAGGCTTTAATAACAATAATAACAATAATAAAAGGTTATTTCAGCATATCTATAGTCAAGAACACACTGGTGCCTCTGGTCAGTGACATTCCTGGTACCTTTCAGTTTACCTAAAAATGCCAGAATCATATGAAAATTCAGACAACAATTTGCTGCTCACCAGAAACACCCATGCCAGCAAGTGCTGAGGTCTTTGAAAACCATCAGAGAGAACATTCCTGTTGTAAATTTTCCCTCCTCCTTTCTTCTTTCTACACATACACACAAAAAAATAAGCTACTGTTATCTCTGCTGGTACCCACAAGCGCTGCCAGCAATTTACTGTGGATTATTGGCACAAGCATCCTCTGATCCTCCAGGTAAAATGCAGAAGCAGTTTACCCTTGTCACCTGAAGATAGGATACGCTTGCTGTAATTTCTGTGTGCATCAGATCTGCTCTCAATATTTTCTAGAAGGGAAACTCTCCCTATAGTGTAGATAATGAACAGTTAAGAGGCAATCCTTCAACACAGAAATAAATTGAACCAGACTTGACCATGACCAGCCACCAGGTTTCAAAGCGAACCCTACCCTGCCTGCATTAGCTGTAAAATGGTGTTTTAAATCATACTTATTAATACATTTTCAAGCATTTCTTACTTGCCAAATCAAAACAGATATGAAGTGAGCTGTGGCCTCACCCTAGCTCCTACATCTCATTGCCTTGTGAAAAAAAAATGGATACTCTCCATGTCCTCCTTTATTTTCCAAAGAGCCTGCAGCTATTTACAAACGACACTAAAATCCATAACTGAGATTGTTCCTGCTTGGCTAGTGCCTGGGAGCTGCCACTCTTTAAGGACTGAATAGAAGAAAAACCCCAACCCTTTAGCTCTCCTTATTTCACTGTGCAAGTGATTGTCCCACCAGCCTCTGCATTTGCTGATCTCTGCTGCCCTCTCCTGCAGGAGTTGGAAACTCTCCTTCCAGTATTTTAAAGAAGTAACATGTTACTAAGGCTGTTAACAGTGACTTGTTTAAAAGCCGAGGGGACGGGGCAGGAATTTCAAGGTTAGGGAAAACTGAAGCTGAAAAGGAAAGTGGTCATGACATCTTATTGAATGGAGTAAGGAACATCATCATCATACATTGTTAATAATAATAATAATATAAATATATCCAGATATCGAGGTGTATTTGAAGGCTCTGCTAGGGAGATATCTAGCAAGAGAAGAGAAAATTCAATAGCAGTAAACTTAACTGACAAGTGTGTATAAGGAGGTAAACGTGCCGTTGCTCACATGAGAAGCAGAATAGCTGGATTTCTGCTCTGACATTCTGCTGTAGCCACAGATCAGGCTGAAGCACAGCCCAGTACTGTTCCCTGGCTGGCCCAGGCAGCCCAGTGCTCTGGGAGTGGGATGTTCTGCTGTGCTGGTCTCCCCGTTAGGCACCATCACCTCGGAGATCCTCCAGCTATGGCTCAGAAATGAAGCAGCCCAGTCTGCATGCTGCCTTCAAGTGGTAGAAGATGAGTTCTGTGACTCCTTCAGTTTCTAGGAAAAAAAAGTCCATGTTATTCTGCATACATAATCTATGTACATCTCTCCTGCAGAGTCTGATCTTCATTTCTCCCCTCCAGTCTCAGCATTTCACTGACTTGCACTCTAGATACTGTAGCTTGATTTTGGTTTGCTTTTTTTTTTTTTCATTCTGTCTACATTTTCTGTTATTATTTTATTCATTCAGCACTTCTTTGAATAAAAACTAAGGAAGACTAAGAAATAAATTACCTCTTGGATTTGAAAGCTGAAGTCACAGAAGATATCACAAAGCACTGGAATTTCACAGAAACACAAACCTTTTAAAAGTCCATCAAAAATAAAAATGTGGTGGAACGGGAAAGAGAAAAATGTACTTCACAAATAATTTTATGGCTGAGGAATTTGCCTGCAAAGCAGTCAGAAAGGACAAACAGATGATTTCAGTTCAGTTCAAAGAATGTGTTTTGGCTTTTTGATGAGATGGTTGTGGCATAAAATAATAATAAAACCCCCTACACATCAGCTTAGTCCTACTGGGATAAAAATCTGCTACCAGAAAACATCACATCCAGGACCAGGCGATCGCTGACAAATTACCTTCCTGCTCTCTTTTCATATTAGCAAGGTTGCTTTTTCTTGCAATGCATTAATCTGCCTTTCAGCTTGCTTTTAATCAAACCCAGGCTTAACTTCGCAGAGTGGAAAAAGAAAGCAGATGCTGAGGTAAGCCACAGAACTAAACTGGAAGAAACAGTCAGAAGGAAAAGTCTCTTTGGCTTGATAAGTATTTAAGAACTATTTTTCTTGAGGGGAGAAAGAAAATACTCCATTTTGTTCCAGTTTGGAAAAATGGCTATGCCCGCCTTCTTTTCCCTGATGCAGGAAGAATGAGGTGGTTTCTACAGTATTTTGAACATGGCTACTCCACTTCAGTTGTCTGATGTTCAAAAAGCAAAACACCTCTGTTGACAATTCAGAAAACAGTCCTGTCAGACTGGGAAAATCAAACTGTAGTGTTGTCAAGAATCAAGAAACAAGCAAAGGAGTACTCAAAATTAATCAGTTGTTCTACGTGCTGCTAGGGAGGGATTGTATGCAAGGAACCAGAAGTCAAGATACAACACTTCAGTTACTGTAGATACGTCAAAATTTCAGATGCAAGAAATTACTGAAATAAGAACACTGTAAAATAGAATAGAGTCAGGTCATTTGCAACTTCATACCCTGGGTTTTTGTCTTTGTGTTTTGGGATTAGGTTTTTTCCCTTTCAATGATTTCCAGCTACTGATGGTACACGCCATGAACATCTGATGTGTGCTACCTCCAGTGAAAATGATCGTGTTGCTAACTTCAAATACAGATGTCGCAAGTCAAATTTTGTATTGAAAATAAAAAACAAAGACCTTACATATTTCTTTCTCCTCAGAGGTTTCAAATCAAGAGCATGCTTTCATGTCTGCACAGGTAACCTGAAGCCAGACTACCCTAAACCCAAACCCTCACATCTGCATTCACCTCTCGGTGCCTCAGTAAGCATACGGTGAACCAGGCCAGGGAACTGATCCAGCAAAACATTAATCTAAAAAAACCCACAAAGACCTTAAAACAAATAAAACTCGGTATTTTAGTTCAGCTTCCATACTCTCTTGTGACTCTGCCACACAAGCATCAGCACAATGTGAGCAAGAACACACAGAGAGGAACGTGGGTGTTAGGGAAGGGAGCACAAGCTTTCACTAAAAGCACATCACTTACTAATCCAGCTCACCAGGAATGGGAGGCAGCCCTCTGCTTGTGCCACTACAGAGCTCCTCGCTGAGCTGATGGACAGCAAATGCTCCTTTACTCCTGAAAAAAAAAATATGAGACATAGCCAAAGTGCTGTAAAGGTACACCAGATTATTCAAAGGATTAAGAAGAGAATAGAAAAGGCACTTGAGGGAATTGCCCTACCAGTCAAGGGGAAAAAGACTAATTAACACTATTTATATTCAAGAGCACTGGGTTATCTCAGCTTGTTGAGATCCTGGAGTAAGTCACTGATGACGGATGGAGTAAGTCAATGTGCTTTAAGAAGTCTTGTTTTTTATAGAAGGAGGTTACCAGTCCTGAACTATCCTCCCTTGTGTGTACAAAATTAAACACTGTGATAATGTCAGAGCAGCTTCCTCAGCAGAAACAGAGCAAGCTGAGGTGGGGAGAAAAAGAAAGCAGCCAGTGGTGCTCCTGGAGAGACCAAGATTTGCATCTCCTCCTCCTCCTCTTCCCCTTCATTTCCCCAGCATAGGCTGGAGTTTTACTGTCATAGCACCGTGCCATAGCTCCAGCTTGGCTTAGGAGGTGGTTACTTCATTTCATTTACTGCTACCATTTCTGGGCTTCTGTATCATGCCTTAGTAGTAAGAAAGAAAGGAAAAATGGGAGGGTAGCACAGAGACAGAGCTAAGACAGAACAGCCTGTTCCCAGGGTCATTTTGCTGCCATTCATCTGTCCATAACTTCATACTTTGCTCTTCATCTGAAAAACAGCTTCTTTGTAAAAAAAAAAAAAAAAAAAAGGAGAAAAGAAAGGAAAATAAAGAAAAAACCTACTTTCTCCCAAACATCAGAAAACTACATCAAAGCCCACAAAAAACAAAACAAGTGTTCAGAGGTGGAGTCCTGAGAACAGAGGCTGGAAGATAAGACCAACATTTTGGCATGGTGAATACAGAGTACATGAGCACAGTGATGTGATCAAAGCTGTGGTCTTGGAAAATGACACCTGCAGCAGCAATCTTGCTAGTTTTCCATAATGCAAGATAACACTAGGGCTGAAGCAAGAGAAAAGAATTACACAGTAAATCCAGAGAAGAGATACAGAGCCTGGAGAAAATGCATTACATAGAAACCATCACCCAAATGTTCTCACATAGCTTGCATGTAATGACTATATACTAGTTCTGCAAGTAACACAAAAAACCAAACTAATTTAATGCTTATATAAAGCATTACCAGAGACAGAAACCAAAAGGTAAAAAAAAAAGTTGTGTCTAAATAAGTGGCAGATGTAGAAATTTAGAAAAAGAAAACACGGATCCTTGACAATCAGTGTTATTTGGCATATTAAAATAAATAAATAAATAAAAATATCTGTCTCAGTAGTAGAATACCCTGAGTATTTAGAAATGTGCTGAAATTAATTTATATTTTATTTCTATTTATGTATTACACCTTTAAACCTGCATGTCTTGTAATGCACTTTGCAGAGAAGTGTGTTTACAAACTTCTTCTGACTCCCAGAAAACACAGTTACCACCTTTTACAGATTCTCTGAGAGAACCAGTCCACCTGCTGGAGAAACATCTCAGACCTTCTGTGCAGACAGCAGTTTGAGATGCTACACCAGAATGAAGAAGAGAATCTGACAGTGTTAATAGCCCATCATACCAGAAAACCCATGAAGACAATAACTGAAAAATATACTTAGAAAAGACATGTAGAAATACAGGAAACATTGCCTTTTTATGAGTGAACCTCTAAATCCTGCAATCATCAGCGGTGGGAGAGCATTGCTATGAAAGGGCTGCACCAAGAGAGGATTATAAATGTTAAATAATATACTACCAAGGAACTGTGATCCAAGAAGACCTATGTTGTGCATGGGTTTTTTGAGCCAAGATCTGTGCATGCTTGTTACAGGCTACTGTAAGATTTCAGTCACAAACAATACTGGAAAAAAATATTTTCAAAGGGTCACCAAAATACACTACTATTTGTGAGTCTCTGGTTGGCTTCAAACAGCAGGCCTCACAGCAATGAAAGATTGACTTACTGGGGTCATAACTATGAAACAAGTGAAAAAAAATGACTACATACAGGAAAAAAAAAAAGGCAAAAAGATGACCTTTTTTAACTGAAATTTGTTACCTATAGCTTTTTATTAGTTACAAGTAAAATAGGAGCCAGACAAATTTAATACCTCTGTTATGTCATGCTACACTAGGGTGAAAAGTAACAACAAAATATTGCTTCCCCCCCTCCCCCCCCCCCCCCCAACCCC
>JAAGNO010022418.1:0-14867 GCA_033439905.1 Ceryle rudis
GACCTATAACAGATGCTCTCTATTAACACACACACACACACACATGCACACCCAGTGGGGAGGAGAAAGAGAATAAGGGAGAGAGACTTACTGATTAGAAACAAACTAGAACAGCTTCAATGAAAATAATAATGATGGAATATAAACAAATATATACAAACCCAGTATCAAACCCAAGCCCCCCTGATGGCAACTACCTCACCACTAATGCTGTGGAGCAGGCACTGGGAAAGTCCCAGACTGGGCCCAGTAGCAGACAGGAACCATGTCAGGAGCTGGATTCATTCTGGTACTGGAACACACAGATCAGGACCAAAGGCAGAAAGGACAGTCCTCCTCAGATGCTGGCCATTGAAGAAGCAAGGAAGAAGCTGGAAGATGTTGACCCTTGTGACCCCTCAGCTTTATACTGAATATGACACTATGGGATGGAATACCTTGTTGGTCAGTTTAGGGACACCTGTCCTGTCTGCTCCTCCCTGCAGGTGTAGCCTTTTACTTTCTGCACCCCCCAAATGTGGTCTCTTCTCATTTAAACCAGGACAAGGATGGAGGAGTGGAGCATGATGTGCTGGTTATGCCTCCCTAATAGCATTCTGATTTGTTGTTGAAGCAGTATTTACACATTTTATGTGACTGAAATGCAATTATTTCAAGAAGTAAAAAATTGAACTCTACATTGCCATAAGGGCTCTGACCAGTGTAATTAGCGTAACTCTGGACTGATTACTGTAATAGATTGCACGAAGCAAAACCAAGGGAGATCAAACTCGTGTTGTATTGCTTTCTTTTTCTAGGTCTCTAAGATGGCTCAGAGCATGTGTGTATACATTAAAAATACAAAAGCAGAGAGGAGAAATCAAAATGACTACTGGTTTGAGAGGTTTACATATGATGAGTTACTATAAAGATTAGCAAGTCTAAAGAAGAGTTGGAAGGTATTGACCAAAGTAGGTAGAAGGGTGAAAGCCACAGCCCTTCTCCATTTCATGTAACATGAGAACAGTATTTGAGCTCTAAAAGCACAATACATTTGGCAACAGTGAAAAAGACATGCCTTGCACAGCATGTTGATGCTCTTCTATTTTTGGGGTGGTTTTTTAATGACTTTGGACTCTCTGATTGTCATCTTGCTTCCCAGACGCTGCTTCTCTGTATCAATGACACAATACTCTCCCTGTTGTGCTCCATTATGGGGGGAACAGTTCCCCATGAGTGCTTGCTACATCCTTGAGTTTCAGCTGTTCTCTCAGAGCTGACTAAAAGATAAGGGTGTGGATCCCCACTATGTGCCAGCTGGATCAAAGCATCTCCCCTTTACATGCAAATACATAGTTTAGTTAACAGTCCAACATGCATTGTTCAGGATGTTTTTCTGTACCCCACTACTTGAAAGTAAGGTAGACAGAGAAACTTCGGATTAAATTTTTGGAGGGATTTACGTGCTGAACAATGCAGATAGATGTGTGATGATATTTAAAGAATTGCCTGCATGTCTGTTTTCTTCTAATTTTAATAGGTGTATCCTAAAATATTTTTTAGACAAATTATTTAAATAGGCAACATTTGTTATTTGACATGCGGTAAAGTAACTCCAAGCTGTTCAATGGCATACTGTGAGAGAGATCTGAAATTTAGTTGTCGAAGTAAAGTGAAAAAGTTCTAGTGTGGGAGTGAAAGGGAATGATCTTGCTTCTTCATTTTGTCTTTTGAACTCCTGATCAGTTGTGATGATCCATACACACCAGTGGAATATTTTTCCAGGCAGCTGAATGAAAAGAGTTTGTTTTATTTAAGAAGTAGTTACCTAAAAAGTTCCTTCCCCATTGCATCAGTAGGCTTTCAGACCTTACTGTTCTTCCAGTAACTTCACGTGATTTTGTTGCCCTAGACTTCAAATAAACCACACTGTTTTAAATACATCTATATCCCTCAGATTTATGGCAATAGGAAAAGGAGATGGAATCACTAAACTTCTTTAACTTTGGGAACTATTCACCAAGTATGCAGAGTAGTTGTTACCCATCCTGTTTTGTAACAGTGCCAGAACAAGTTCTTTTGAAATGCATGAGATGGAAACCCCATTCTCTTCAAGAGGAAGCACCTTTCACTTTGCAGGGTTGTCTCTGACCAGGGGGTATATTATCCTCTTAATGCACTTGCATAACTGCCATTAACATTGATGGAAATTACATGCACTCACTGTGAGGTGAATATACCCTTTTGTTGCAATGAGTGATCCGTTGCAACAGATTTTCCAGTGATGCTAAAATAAATTTAGATTGCTATATTAATGTCACTAATACTAGTCGTAGCATCTTTATTGCTTGTAATGAAAATTCACATTGTAGCATTGTATTAGGTTATATGTGTTTCTTATAATGAAAAATTCCATCTACAATCCACTAGAAAACATGTTTTAAGCCTGTAGCTTGTCCATTTTCTTCTCCAATGTAAAACATGGACCACTGTGTAGCAAACTGTATTTTCTTTTGCCTTAGTGGTTACCGTTTGCAGTCCCTTTAGAGATAGTTTGTAAAAGTTGTCTTGTGGATGGCAAATTGTTGGCCTGTGGTTCAGACTGAGGAATGCTGGGCTTCTGGTTCTGTTCCTGTCCTTGTTGCTGAAAGTCTTTGTGGCTTTATCTGACACTACTTCATGTCTAAACTGGGCAGTCAATGTCATAACTCACAGGTGCATTGTTAAAACTAACTGTCTGTAAATTGTTTTGAGACAGTTAGCAAAAGGTCAGATGTTATCTCAGAAAGCAATATAACAATTTTATCAAAATATTACCAAGATGTAGCTCCTGTTTTACATGCAGCTTTTTTATTAGCGTAACTCCCTCTTAGGGAGCAGTTCATTTATACCAGTTGACTTGGACTGTTGCAGCCCCTAGTGTGGATGCAGTTGTACTGACACATAGTGCTTCACTTGTATTGTTTATTCCTCCTCTGTACAGGAGCACATTTGGGACCTTAGTAGTGACCTTAGTAGTGACAGTTCCTTGGAGGAACTGTCATTTCATTTTTTGCAAATTTAGAGTCAGTCTCTGTGTAGCCAAGAATGTAGCCAACAATGAAAAAAGGTTCAAGGTGATCAGCCTTCCTCCAGCAAAGTCCAAATTGAGTTATTGGAGACAATGCTTGCTTTAAACCAAAGTACATATATAAACCACTATATATCTTGATTACTTTACAAAATATTTACTCCTAGAGCACTATAGTTTCTTTCTACAAGTCTCTTCTGATGTGGCTTTTCTCTTAAAACTACAGGTAAGGATTTTCCTATAGCATTTTCAGAAACCACCACATTTCCCTGCTGGCTCTGTAGCTGTGTGTGTATTTTGACCCGAGTAGCGAAATGATAGAATCTTCTTTTTCTAATCTGTTTCTTTTTCCTCCTCCACTGATTATTGTTCTTGCACAGGAAAACTATGTCCTGTGCATGTTGAACCACATAAACCATTTTCACTGTAGCATCACTTTATAATAAAAATAGTGGCTCAAAGTTCCTTCTATTTTCAGGTGTATCTTTTCTAATGCATATTTTAGATACACATTCAAAATAAAAACTTACAGATACATTGGAATTTGTGATCTCTTCCTTTCTCCATCAGTATTAAGTGTAATAATGAGTGTTAGAAGGTTCTGAGGTAACTGTGTTGCATGTGTGACACTATTCAGCCTTCAACTGCAGAAGCCAATGTTATACTCTTATAGTGTTTAATGCATTAATGCACCAGCCCCTTGAAAATATATGCATTTAAGAATCCACTAATGATATTACATATTTAGGTATTTATCCCAACACTCTTCGGTTCCAGCGGGGGAATGTAACTGGTTCTGACAGCACCTCCTCTCCTCTTAACCTCCAAGAGCTTGGTTAAGCTTTGCTTAGTTGCTGATGAGTACTGGGTCCTTTTAATTCCAAGCGCAGAGGTGGAATGGGGTCTGTGTTACCAGCACACGAAGAACCCCTGAGCCTTTCTTTCCACAGGTGTTTTGGTGCGGGGCCCCAGGCAGCCCCAGCTTCTCTAGAGTCGGCCACCTCCTCTCTTCTCAGCACAGCAGCGCTTAGGGGAGATCAGCCGCGGGGGGCCTGTCTCAGCGCCGCAAACGCTAGCGGTAGGAGACGAGAGGAGCGTAAAATATGAGGGGCATTTAACTCACTCTCTTCCCCTCCCTGGACTTACGCTTACGAAGGCTTTGTGTACCCGGCTGCAGCTCAACGTCGTCCCCTTGCCCTTGCAGGGGCGCTGCCTCTACGGTCTGCCCGAGTGCGCTGGGGCGAGGGGCTGCGCTCCGGAGGGCAGAGCCGGAGCCCGCGGTGTTGCCGCTGGACTTTGAACGAGCCGGGGGCTGGTGGAACAGGTTTTCTCCCCGCGCGCCGCCGGGGCATTGCGTCAAGGCTGGGAGGAGGATCCTCGAGGTAAATGAACTTTTTAAACGGGAACGGCAGAAGAAGGGAGAGGAGGAAGAAGAGGCGGGGGGCAGCACCCGCCCGAGCGCTTCCTCTAAACGTTCGTTCGGGAAACGGGCTTCGGCCGCTGCTCAGCGCCACGGCCGGGGATGCGCTTCCCCACCCCGCCAGTCTCCGCAGGCGGGCGGTGCGAGCACCGGCCGTGGCACGGCGCGGCTCGGCTGAACGCCGGCTCCGCGGGTGAGTCTGCGGCGGCTGCGCTGCCCGCCCAGGGAGCGCTGGAAGGGGTGTCTGGAACCCTCCCTGCCCACCCAGCTAGGGACGGTGCGGAGCCTGAGGGCGGCGGTGCCCAGCAGCGGGGGCTCTCGGAGGCCGAGCCAGGCTGCCATAGCGGGGAGCCTGAGTGGAGGGTCTAATGCAGCAGGCGGCGAGCAGGTCTGGCCGTGCTCCTGCTGCATAGGTAACGGGCGGGGCTGGAAGTTGAGTGAGGTGTTAAGAGAACGGGGACTGGGGGCTGGCAGGGCGGGCGGGTGAGGCGCCGGGTACTGGCCCGGCGGATGCTGGAGGAGAGGCGATGAGATGCGGTCCTGCCCCAGGCCAGCCCCGTCTGGTGCGGTGGGAGCTCTCCCCGACTGCCACCGCCCTTCGGCCCTCCCGGCCTTGAGGCTGCTGCCCGCCCTGGCACCGCGGGGTGGGCACTCGGTGCCAGTCCGGGAGCTGTTAACCCCGTGGGAGGAGGGGGATCACTCTGGGGGCGCCAGGAGGAGCAGATTTGGTGTTGGTGGGGCCGGGGGCTGCCACCCCCCCTCTGGAGGTGTCCCCGAGGTCGGAGAGAGGCGGCTGCACCAGGCTGGGGCTGTGCAGAGAAGAGTTTCCGAAGCCAACCGATGCCATAGCGCTTAGCTTCTCATTTAGCAAATCACCGTGCGTATCTGGGTAATGTATGGGGCTCAGTGTCTGTATCTGCCTGCATATGTAGATAACACAGCGTGATTTTTTTTCCTGTATGCAGCTACAAAGTATTCTGTTCGCTTGGTAGAATGTATTTTTATAATGGTAACTGCTCTTGCTTACTTTTTCTGTCTTAAAGCACTTGCATCATTCTCTTTTGGTATTTCCAGAAGGGAAAGTTTGTGGTTATTATTGTACTTAATGCAAGTTAATAATAATTATTTTTAAAGCCAGAGACTGTATATCTTTATTATTTATAAACATGCAAAGATAAGTAAAATAGGGAAATAATTCTTAATCGCTCTCAAGTTGTTATTGGGTTATTGTTGCATGTGGTGTAGAAAAGTGTTTTTATTATTGTGGATTTGGGGAATCTAAATAGCAATTTAACCTATCCAAGGAGTAACTGATTTTGTGTGTATTGCTGGGAGGCTCTAATACTAACATGCAAGCAGTGAACATTAAGAGTAGTATGGATTTATGGAAAGCATGTTGTGCTGTTTAAAACACTTTTAAAAATACCAAATAATAGGGAAATTTATAATTCTTTTCTAATTCAATTTTATTTAAAATAAAGTTACAGAATAGGGAAGAGATTGTGTAATGCAGTAAGCTTTTCTGTGATAAATATTTAGCTTTAGTATAGAGTTCACCAGCATAAGGCAAGCGAGTCAGAAGAACATGTCTGAATAGTAATTCAGTGCTCTATTAACATTTGGAATCTCTGTTCCTGGCTTCTTCTGAAGAAATTGTAGATGCTTGCAAATAAAAATACTTCAGCGACAATTATTGTAGGTAAATCAACACAACTGTAATCTTCGACAGTCAAATTTAGTCAATTTTTGACTGCCTGGAGAAAAAAAAATCAGGAAGTATAAAACCATAAGAAAGCACAGCATATTGTTAGATTACAGCAGTAGTGTTGATGCCAGCCTTCCCTTGAGAGCCTTGTTTGATTGCAAACAAGATTCTTTCTAATCCACATATAAAAATATGTTTATCTTTTACAAACAAAACATAATGCTTTCAAATGATGGGTGACAGCTTCAGTGAAAAAGGACTCATCATAACCAAACCTGCATGTATAGGAGTGACTTGGGAGTTAAAAGACCAGAAGCACCATTGAATCCATTTAAATGGCAAAGTGGTTTTAATTGGGTTGGTTGCTAGGGAATGGTTCCAGCACCATGTATTCTAATGAATTTAAACATTGGACAAATGGCACACCTAAGTCTCCTTAAATGATCCACCTGGTATTGGCTTCAGCAGTATTGGGAGCAGGTGTGCATTGCTTTTTGCTAACCAGTTTTCCCTTATTGTGCGGTTAGTGCTGCATTGCCCTGATCTGTGGTGGCTGCTGGGACAGTTGAACTTGCTGTGCCAATTCTGTATGTAGTGATTTGTAGTGTGCTTATTAAAAAAATACATAAATCAGGTTATATAAACATAACTAGAAACAGCTTTTTAGAAGCAGGCTCAAAGTAGGCTCTTGTATCAAATATGTAAGTTATTTGGTACAGGTATTTGTACCTTTTACATTGCAGAAAGAGTAAGAGCCCTTGTTTATATTGGAGTAACTTAATGACTTTAGTGAAATTGCACTAGGTTTCTGCATGGGACAGTTGTGCAAGGACTTGAGTTAGCAAGGCTGGAAGCACCAGTGTGTACAAGCTGCTGTTGGTTACTCTTTTTTCATGCGGTGCCCGTTACAGCTCTGCCAAGCAATAGTAATCAATAACATGTTAAAAATACCATCTGGGGGTAGAACTGACACTGCTCATCCCCATGCATCCTGCCTGTGCTGCTTCAGAACTGATATTAATTACTGAGAATGATATTAAAAAGAAGTCTTTCCTTGGAGTAAATGCTACTTGGGAACAGAACTCGGCTCCATTTTTTATAAATAGAATAAATGTACTGAAGTAGGGTTTTATCTTTTCAGCATTTTTAATATGACTTAGTGTAATGGTCTGTGTTGCCACACAGGAGAATTAAGTTTGGCTCTATTCTCATTCCCCATACTAGCAGGAGTTAAGAACAAAAAGAGGCAGCTGTATCTAATTCAGGCTATGAAGGGAGTCAGGGACTTGTT
This sequence comes from Ceryle rudis, assembly GCA_033439905.1. Lineage (NCBI taxonomy): Eukaryota > Metazoa > Chordata > Aves > Coraciiformes > Cerylidae > Ceryle > Ceryle rudis. The sequence goes on from JAAGNO010022418.1 coordinate 7,466, forward strand.
AAACTCAACCGTAAACTACAGAAAATAAGAGACCAGACTTTCTCTAAAGCACCCTTCTAGGAGGTTTCCTATGCTTTGTAAGGCTCAGCTAGATGCCCCAGCTGAAGAATATGTCATAAATTCAATAGCACTTTTCTAAATATAAAATGGGAGTGACCAGACTTGTCAAATTCTCGTGTGTAATCTGGGAGAAAAAGAGAGACATACCTAATTCTCATGAGAGCCACGACAGATTAAGCATCTTTAATATCGGAGGATGGCCTGCAGAGGCACAGAAAGCGATGGACCATCTGTACCATTCAGATCAAAGTGCATCACTGGAGTGGGTGCTATATTGAAAGTGAAGGCACGAACTCTTTTGGCTTTATCTGTAAATTGCAGATTAAATTTATTGACAGAAATGGTAAAAGAACTGTTAATAGAGATTTTATGTCATAATTCTTTCCTGCAGTTTACTGAAGACTAGGGCTTAAAAAAAATAACATTAATCTATAGTTGACCACTGGCAATCTATGCAAGAGACTTTCTGTTGCTATTCTGAGATGTATTTATAGCTGGCTTTTAGATTTTACTGCATATATGCTGTTAGTTGTGGCATGTCTGTCTTTTATGAATACATACTTCAAGAAATAGGTTATTTTCTAAAATTGCTTTAATTTTCTTACCTAGTTATTGGTGTGAGTTTTGTACATAATTATATACTTCGAGTTGGTTCCAAGTAGTACTTACCCTGGTAATAATAGGAACAAACCACATCAGAATATTTGAAAAATCTGCGTCAAGGAGCAGGTTGAGAAAGAGATAACAGGTTTGGTAGAAGATGCCTGTTGTACTTGACATAGAATTCTCTCCTCCACCTTCAGCATCCTCTTAGAATTAATTCTTTTTAACCATAAATATATAAGTATTGATAAAATAGCAGTTTATGCATAACCCCCAGCGTGTTAAGTATTTTATAGATAGATAAGCAGCTCTCTGAGCTGGGGACAACTTCTGTTTTTAGATACAATAGAGTGAGGGGCAATAAACTGTGAGGAAAAGACAGACTGAGGGGAGAGAGGTAATGAGGTCATGAGGTTACTTCCATGCATTTGTTTAAAAGAAGTGATAAAAATGCAAGAAAGACTGTTGTATGCACAGTACAGTGAATGTAGTTATGAGCAGATGTAACAAGAATGGACAGCCTTCTAAACACTGCAAGAAAAGTCAGTGAGTGCTATTATTATGAGACACTACTGGCTAATATGGAGCAGAAAAAAATCAGAAACTTTTAGACTTTCAGCAAAATGGGTTTGTGCAATGACAACATCTATGTTGTAAGTTCATTTTATTTTTTTGTAAACAGAAGTACATATGGAGTAATTTCTGAAGCTCAGAGGCCATTTCTCTATGCCCTCCCCCAAAAAGCTGGTGTACAGGAATACGTGCCTGCTAAACTAACTTTTTTTTTTTTCTTCCTCCCCTTTTGAAACAGATCCAGGTTTGCCTCTCAAGCTGCTTTTGACTGCTCTGGACAGTAGCAACACATTGAATCTGACATGATTCTTCCCAGTTGTGCTGCTGCAGATGGAATTCTGTGTCCAAGGAATGAAAATCAATAGGACTTGTTGGTGTTCCTTCTGCTATAGCCTGGCAAATCTCTGAGCAGCGGCAGAGGTACTAAAGCTGTATCTGTAAACAGTGGAAGTTGGACTTTTCTTACCTGTTGGAACAAGTGATTGGCTATTTTAAATCAATTCTTAGTTTCTATGAAAAAAAAGTGAATTTCACCTGCCTGTGAAACCTGGCGGAGAGACTAGCAAGGAAGGATTTTTCTTTTCCTCAAAACCCTGTTAGTGTACATTTTTGGAAAACAGCCTTACTAAATATTGCATCATACTATAGCTATGTATCTGTTGACTTATATGAAAATTCAGTATATATTTCTTAAATAAGCATAGAAGCTTAAGTATAATTTTTCAGACCTGTGGTTTTGCTATTGCATGGGAACTTTCTTAATCAAAGTTTATCTCAAAGAACAGATGCTGACAGAGATGAAGTAATAACGTTGTTATGAAATAATCTGTTGGAGGAAAAACTGTTTTCCCGAGTGGCTTTAGGGACAGAGTAGCCAATGTATTCCTTTGGATAAAACACACAGTGCTAGGTTCTCTCTACTCAGGCATTTCTGGTCTTTACAGAAAGCAGATAGTCTCCCTTGTGTAATTTTTAATTGATTTTTCACTGCATTACAAGAGATCATTGGCACCGCTCCAGGAAAAGGCAGGCAGCAAGTAGGGAATTCATAAAAAACTGACTCATTGATCGGTGGATCTGACAAAATAATTAGTTCTTGATATTTTCAGTAGTTTTGTACTGTTATCTAAACTTCTGAAAGCAAGAGAAAATCCCTTTATAATGGAATATCACTAAGCAAAACTATGATTGCAGGAACTCTTCATCACACTTATGTTTTGGAATCTCGTAGGAATTGCCAAGAATTTTTGATTGGCTCGTTAACAGGAGCAGCAGCAGTTAGACGTGCTGTTTTGCAAACAAGTCAGTTTTGGGGCATTGTATTTATGATGGAGAGAAGTCATGGGTAGTGCAAATCATTTTGGTGCATCTGTTCCTTAACATTTGCGGTAATGGGTCTTCAAATGTGTTCAATAATAATAATAAAAAAAAATAACAACAAATTCTTGGAAGCCAACAGAAAAGCTGAAGAGGTATCACACTAACATCAGAGGTGTAGTAGACTTCGAACACTATCATACCATAGTTCCAAGATGTGGGCAGCTTTGTTCTCTAACAAAATTTGTAAGATAAATCAGTGTATAACAAGTTGTGTATCAGAGGATCCTATTATGAACTTGCAAATGTTAACTTAGTAAATTTTATAACAGTCCTGTTTAAAATTATGGATAGATGTGGAGAGTCTGTCTTCAACATAAGCATTTTTTGATGCAGTAAACAAGTCATCTCAAAACATCCCAGAACCTTAAGAAAAAATATTGCTTTTTATATGTATCAAAGCAAAAGTAAGAGTTACATACCCTGTTAAATCCTTGAAGCTGTGGCCAAGTTTGAGTATAGAGTGAAGAAACTTCATTGTCTGTATTGGTAATGGCTTATGAACTGTGAATTTTTCAACTTTCTGCTTCCAAAAAAAGGCATTCGGTTGCTTTGGTGGTGTTGGTATTTTAGAAGTTAGATTATTTCAAGAATATTGCATTTTACTTCTTTGGCCAGAACCTTGCTGTTCCTTGTTGGGGGCAGAGGAGTCAGAGTATAAATAAATACTTGTTTCCCTCTGCCTTATAGGAGACCTGCAAACAAAAAAGAAATAGAAGCCATTAACCTACCTTGTTCAGAGAGAACACTAAATCAGCACAATATGGCACAGCATAGTATTGTCCTTGGATTATTCATGATGACTGTTTTATCACTGTTGGATGGAAGTTCAGCTTTCCTGTTAAATCAGCGTCTGAAGGGAAGATTTCAAAGAGACCGTAGAAACATCCGGCCAAACATCATCCTTGTTCTTACCGATGATCAGGATGTAGAACTTGGTAAGAACCCAACATAAAGAGAATTTTAGCTAATAAGTGTACCACTGGTTTTCCTTGAAGCTAGATTCTTGCATTCTAAAAACTAGTATTTTTTTCCAGTGTGAAAAATCATAGGAAGATCATATAGCAAAAGTTTAAACCTACTTTTATGTAGAGAATACTTTTTGTCTGCATGTAATTCAAGGACAGCAAAAATTAGTCTCAACTTAAAATGTCAAAGTTTTGGTTTCTGTGGAAATATGAGATTCCTGCCTATCTGTCTTCATCTAGACGCCTAAATTATGCTTCTGGCAATTGCAGGTATAACCTGGGAAGCTACATGCCAAAGCAGTAGGCTTAAATTCATAGCCAACTATTGCATCGTCTAATTACCCACATTTTTTTATGTAATTGCAGACATTCATTACGTATATACAATTTTAATTTTAATTACTTAAATCTTACCTAACATAGTCCTACTATTCTTGACATTGTCCATTTAGATGTGTAGTTAATTACTGACCAAAATCACTTAGTATGAAAAGGTTCTATTGTGTTATTCCACGCTATGTTAATTGTTGAAGAAAGGACATGAAGATTAAACACACGCTTTGCCTAATGGTTTGGAATAATGAATTAACTGACAGTTTAGATTTTGTTCTGTTACCTGAACAAGCTTATGTTTACCAAATGTTGCCTATAGTTAGGAGAAGTGATTAACACAAACCAGGTTACGTTAATAATTTTGCATTAGAAACATGCTTTTAAGGGAGTATAAAGCCTGGATTACCTGAAAGGCGAGAGCTCCTATGTGTGTGGTCTGGTGTGGTTTTTTGAAAGTTTCTAGTATGGACGGGAAAAATTGGAACACAGACATTGCAGAATAAACAGAACACAAGAGTAAAGTTAATCAACTTGTATTACTTGTATACGTACTCGTCTAAGTTGAGAAGTTAATCTCAGCAACATGCCACTATTCTTAAAGATGTTTACTTTTTGTCAGTATTCCTGCAGGTCTGCAGCAGCGTAGATGTCCCGTTCTTCTCACAGGTGGTGAGAAGGCCTGCTATGGCAGTAACCCCACCACATGCAAATGTAATTCAAATTAGTAGGATCAGAAGATTGGTGGTTGTTGTCACATTTTTTTTAAATGGTTATTTGGATCACAAATAAAGCAGTTTCAATAATGTATATCCAAAAGAACTCAAGTACATTATCTTGCAGACTCAGAAGGTGGTTCTGAAAAATTTATCAACTTCTGTTTGATGCTAGCCTGCTTGTTTCTGATGCAATTGTCTACATCCTTTGGGCAGTATATTTCTCCTCCCTGATAATGTGATGCTTTCCAATTTCAAGCATAATGGGCAGGTGTCCACACAAATTAGGATCTCACTAAGGAAAATCCATTGATGAGGCTGAGATTTGATATTCGTCATTTGCCACTAATGGCTTTGTGAGACCCAATATTTGTTGGAATTAATTTTTATTCTTCTCTATTGTCTGGTGAGCTGTCCAAGTTAATCAAAATTGCCATTTGTGGGGATTGTGGTTAATGCATTTAAGAAACATGAAAACAAGATGTGAATTGCAAATAAAAGCTAAGGAAAACTTGGAAGCTATGAAAGTGTAGCAGAGAAAGCTGTGCATAACTAAGATTTCATCTGTTGCTAAAAATATTTTGTAACTGATTGATGTTGTAGCTTTCCTTGTTTTTTTTTTTTCTGTGGCTACTTTTGAGGCAAAAGGGAAGACAACACAATCTGAAATGCTCTTAACAGCCTTTCCTTTATTGGAGAGATGTAACAATCTACCAGTAGCAGGTGGAATTTACCAGGAAAACCACCGCTGTTAATCATGACTCTTACTTGGAATCACGACTGTTACTTGGAAAACCTCAGCCTTGTCTTGAAAAAAAGACTGATGAGGGGCTGGTGAAAAGGGTGCAGAATCTCCAGGCCAAAGAGAATGAGTGTAAACTGCAGTGGATACAAATGGGAGAAGACAAATGAGAACACCAAGAACTACTGAAACACACACTCAGTGGACTGCCTAATCAAAAGAGTTGTACTGACAAGCAGAATATAAAGAAGAGGAATATACTTACAAGGAGAGAGAATTCATTACAAACAGAGACTTCTTTTTTTTTTTTCCCCTCCTGTTGGAGACATTTAAATCCGAGTTAGTACAATGCTTATGTTCCCTGCGTGATGGACTCAGAATCTCCAGTTTAACTAGGTTTGCCTACCCTATGCAGTGGTTTAACAAACAATTTCATTTCATTTCATTATCTTACAGTTAGAGAAAGATCTGATTATTTATAAGGTATTTCAGCCACAACAGAGAAATCTGAGTGAGAGGTGATTTGTATGTTCCCACATCTTGCTCTGAAAAACTATGAAAGTGGCGTAGAGGATAGTTTTTCTCAGTTATCATACATGATTAGGGCCTTAGAGATCTGTTAAAACTGGGGGGAGAGGGGGAGGAAATGTGAACCTCTAATGAGGTTCAAATAGGATAAAAATAGAAGGCTTTAAGGACAGTTAATTAACACTCTGCAGTTCCGTTAACTTCTCTGTGTATAGATAGCATTTCTTAAATTGTGCTTAAGTCACTTGGGATTTAAGCTTTTTCTTTAACAGCTGGATCCCCCTAAAACTCATGTAAATTATGACCTCTGACAATAAACCACCACTAATGAGAAAGTCATATATTATTTCATAAAGAACTGATATATTTTCTCTATTAACTTTAGTCAAAACATTAGCCTTAGCCCTAAAGTGAACTGTGAAAAGTTCACTAAGCAAAGTTATGGATACCACACAAATTTCAAGTGTAATCTCAGCCTTAATTTTGCTTTACTTTGTTCAGTGAGCAGCTTGAATGCATCAAATTGTTTAAGCTTCCATATTTTCACAGTAGTTCAACTGATATTTTTAAAAAATAGTTTAGACATTTCACATTTAACTGCGAAGTAATTTTTATTTCTTATCAGTGATTCTAGACAGGTAACAGAACATTTTCTGAATTAAATATTGATACTTCAAAGCCTGACTTCCCTTGGTACATCCATTAATGAAACCCCAGAAGGTTTTCCAACTCAAAGGGTTATTCAGTGAGATTCCAGTTTCTGATTAAAACATAACTGATACTCTGCCACAGAAAGATCAGTTTCGACTTTTTCTCAATTTCCGTGTTTGTGTTGGAGGTGAGCTGAAGAAAATAACTTTTGGTTGGCTGGTTTAATGCTGTTTAAAATATTTAAAGCTGGCCTATTTAAAATTGTACAGGAGAGTATGCTAGATTTTTACCTTCCACTGATCTGTCACTCTGTATTAGTTCTCAAGCTAGGGAAGCAGATTAGATCATATGTTTTTCTATTAAAGCTGTTGATATATAGGGCCTTGTCATTACAGCAGTTTTTATTAAAGGAGGTTACTGTCCCCAAGGGGAGTCTTAACATGTAGTGTTACTTATGCACAGATGCCTCTGTCATTTAAAGGGATTGTTAAATTGTATTTTAATATTGGGATGACAAAACATTCTCTCGGTCTGCCTCTTTATGCTTGGGCTACCTCATCAGACAACACCGAGGAAACATCTATAGTTTTCAGGCTCATATAATGTATAATTGACTGTTATAATTGTTAACTGTGTTTTTAGTGCCTTTGAGCATTAACACTTATCCCACAGTTACGGAAACAAAAAAAAAAAAATTCTTGCATTCTTCAGAAACATCTTTTCGATATGTTAAGTTTAGCAAGTATTAAAGGGAGCGTGCAATAATTTGCCTTGGTTTTTGTTACAGTGATGTGACAGAGATGTGCTCTGACGTGAGAAATGCACAAGTTATTTTATATATATATATTTGTATT
>JAAGNO010022418.1:19799-35778 GCA_033439905.1 Ceryle rudis
AATTTTGAAGAGCTTCTCACATCATTGTCCTATTGCATATTGTGGGGAAATTAGGCAAGAAGGACAATTTATGTAAACAGAGCGAGTCATCTGATTAATTAGTCTTTTGAAAAGTCAGTGTAATCAACATCTGAATTGTCACTAACTTAAAATAGTGGGTGCTAGTACTTCATCTTGAAGCAGCAGATGATGAAAATGGAAAAGAAACAAAGAGATCCTGTGACAAATATTTCTGAATGTCAGGGAATTTCACTGCCAAAGGTTCCTGTGTAAACATTTACAGAAAAAAAGTTCTGCTCTGTGTGAACATACACATCTCCTTCTGGGAGACAGTGTTTAAAATGCACAATGCATTGTAGCATGCTCGGGTCCTGCAGCAACAAATACCAAGATGTCTTATTGGAATACAGATTTAAACTTTCCCTTAGACATTACTTAATGAGAAAAGCTTCTCTTTTCCATGTGCCTGGCTGGCTGAATGGTTAGGTCTTAGAATTGGTGACTGATTCCAGAATTTTTGTCAGACTTATCTGCAGTCAGGAAATGGAAAGACATGTTTATCTTATTAAATTCAACAGAATTTGGGATGGTGGGCCAAATTCAGCCTGGCAGAAGGACACTTTTTCTTCAGTGAATGTTCTGAGAGAGTTCTGTTAATTTATGTTAGGGCTTAATGTGGCTCAGTATGCAGCAAATGCAGTACATGTTTTGGCTAAGTTACCATTCTTGTTCCCGTTGAGCAGTACCCTGTAGTAACAGCTAACCCTATTTGGTTAAGTAAGCCTATTAACAAAGGAAAAAAACTACTTTTATGGTAATATGTCAGTGTCTCACTCTGAGGGTAAGTCCATACTTGAATTATGCAAAGAATTAGTAAATGCGATTCTGCACCAGTTGTGTATTTTTGAACCTAGAGAAAAGCCATTGTGGGAAGTCCAGCTCTGCCATTATAAAAAATTTCCTGAGAATGTAAGTAATAATAATTCTTAGCACTTTCATGGGGCTTTTACAATAATTAACTAATGAATTCATTAAAATTCAGTGCCAATCTTCCATTTCCTTCCATTAATATTAGAAGATGATGATACAGTGGCTGACTTCATTCAAATAATTATTTTTCTACTTCACTGTCTAAGCCTTTGACATTTTAAAGTGATTTTTAGCATTAAATCATAAAAAAGTGGAGAAAGGCTATTGGTAAATGTTTATTAAAGGAGGAATGAACCTGAAAAATATGTGACTAGATCCAGATACATGCCAGGAGAAAAAATCTCTTATTTCTTCCCCTAAATCTGTCTGTTTTCAACATAAAATGTTCTAGATTGTAAGAAACACCTCATCTTTTTCTTTTCCCCTACTATCATGTACTCTTCTGATAGCGATGCCATTTCTGGCATTTAAAATGTAATAGCTTTGTCATGCTGATTTATCATTTCAAGCAAGAAGTAATTCTTAGCTTGATATTTCTTCAGGAATAGGATTATCATTTCACAGCATTCAAAACAGCTCAAAGCTAAACAGAGAAAACTTGCACATTATGAAAGTATTTTTAAAATCTTTGTTAGTTTAGAGCTTTTAGGATGGCAGTACTTACAAAGTAAAAGAACTTCCTTGCTTATTAAATTTTTCATAGTCTAGTGCCATTTCTTTTTAATATTAGTAGATTATCAGCCCAAAATGAGAAGAGTTTCCCTCCTTCTCATTCCAATTTAAGATCTTTTTGTTTTATCCAGCTAGCAATTTAGATCCTTGTCGTATCTTCTTGCATTCTTTTCTCTTTGTTCTTCTAGAATGCTTTTTTTTCAGAAGTCTTTCAGACTCATCAAATTTAATTTAGTAATGTAATTTACTGAACACAGTTTTCCTAAGTTGTCTTTCCTATCCCCAAAGGTGTCAGTGTTCTTTGTGGCCCACATGGTTATATGCTTGCCCTGTATGGCAGCAGTAACACAGTTCAGTGGGCACTGGACAAGCTTAGCAACATGGAAGTTCAAAGACAGAACAATAAGCTGTATGCTATCTTTTAATAAAGTGCATAGGAGAATAGTGATGAGTTCAAAGGTTCTTCAGTGCCTACAGTAAAAGCTTTGCAGGTAGATTCTAATTCTAGTTTCTGGAAGTTGAATTCCAGTTTCTTTGAGTGGAACATCCTCACGTCTTTTTTGTATGTTTTAGTAGCATGAGTACTGCCCTGAGATGTTTGTCTCATTATCCAGGTTAAGCACTCTCATCCTCAAGTGTATGCTATGCATGGAAGGACTATATATGTTTTTGAGATGGGTGCATTTCAGGACTGTAGGAGGACTGGTTATTCGAGGAGAAAAAAAAAAGTGGCAGTGATTTTTTTGTTTGGGTTTTGTTTTTGTTTTTGTTTTTTTTGGTCAAAGTAAAAGGTAAATGTACAGAAAATAAAGTAGTGTAGAACCTAAATTTCTTCTCTTTAGGTGAATATCTTGTTAAAATTAATTCCATGGTTATATTGAACCAAGGTTGGACTTTTCTTCTAATTGGATTCAGTATGACTTTTTTAACTAACTAATGCTTTTAGTAGTGTTCTTCCAGGTTTATTGCTGGGAAGAAAAAAACCAACTTTTTTTAAAGTACAGCACAGCACATATCAGCAGCTCCCTGAAACTTGGCAATTGGGTTTTCTTCAAATCCTGTAGACAAAATGGCTCTAAATGAAATTCTTTTGGAGTTCACCCAAATAGGATGGTGCAGATTTTGGCATTTTAGTAAAGATTCAGAATTAAGCTAGGTAAGCTTTTGCTTAGACTGTTTATTATTAAAAGAGGTCTGATAATCCACTGTTGGGAACGTTTTGGGGTTTTTTTATGTGGAGGAGGAAACGTTGCACGTGATGAGAGGAGGATAAATCTAAAGATTAAGATTCTTCTGCGACCATGATACATAAAAGGGATGAGTGATGCCCACGATATATTTTTCACAAAATGTCTCCTCGTGGTGGTTTTACATTGGAGAACATTCTGTGGAAAATCTGAATGGTCAGAATTGGCCACCAAGGAACGTGAGCGGACAAACTAGCGATAGTGAGCTGTGCTGTAGTGCTCTAAACCACACTCCTTTCGGTGCTGCCTGCTGTAGGAAATGGTGCTGTTGTATGCGCTAAATCATCTTGTCCTGAATTGCAGTAAACACTGATGATATGAAGATTGCCATTGTTAGTTTTTTTCCTTTAACTTTCAGAGGGTGTGTGTGAGAGGAATGTTCAGAAGAATATCTATGCCTTACAATTCTGTTTAAATTCTTGTAAGCTGTGACACTGACATGAGTGAAAAGTGGCTTTTGCCCCAATTCCATTGGGAACTTGCTCACCTGAGAAGGACAAGCAATACTTGGCTCAGCATCAGCATTCTTCAGTTTGATTCCTTGTTGACCATTTCAAAATATTTGGTTTTGAGCCCTTTTGTTTTATTTGGCTTCATCTGCTGCCCTTCAGCCAATTCCCCTGATTCATTAAATAGATCTTGGCACTGATCCTTGGCTACAACTGAGGAATGTGCAATGCAAATTCAGGAAGAGGAACAAAGGTGTCATAAAGATTACTGTGCATTGCCTTTGTCCTGCTAGATATCAGACTAGTCCTCTGGCATAACAAGAAAGCCTGTAGGCTGTTTTAACTGTGGTGGTTACCAGCCGCTGTACAACATGGTTTTTACAACTATTCTGTTTCATGAAATGTAATAATAATTTTTATTCCAGTTACAGAGATGAGCTGTGCATGTAAAGGCTCTTCCAATTAGGACTACTCTTTTTATGACCCTGTGATGGTGGATGGAGCATGTTATCTTAAAGAAAATTTTGTGCTATAGATTAGAGGAAAAACTGTGCCATCATGTTCAACAGACTAAAATAAAATATGTGTACACACACCTGTGCTTCGCTCCTTAGTCTAACTGGTTAAGTACTTAAATGAATTCATCATTTCAAGGACTGTTGGAGAAATACAAAAGAAAAATTGCCTTTCTTTCTAGCAAAAATGTACTTGGAACCCAGTCTTCCTTAGCATCCTGAAACTGATGGAACTGAATGGATCTGAGAAAAAAACCGTGGTCTTAAGCCCCCCTTTTCCTCCTTAATAATACTCTAACATATAGGAACTCGTGGGGTTTTTGTGCAACCCATTAGATTTACTACAGTTACTGAGGTATTAATATTAATACTGTATCTTCTAAGCTTTGCAGTAGTATTGTATTTCCTGTTGTCACTAAAGGTGTCAACTTGGACTGTTTTGTTCAGGTGACTTCACCTCTTAGGAGTTACTGATTTTTAGAAAATCTGATCAGTTATTTTGATGCCTAATGAGACCTAATGCATATTGAAAAAACTTTCCAATGCAACCAAATTTAATACTAAATTACAGAATTTTATCTCATAACCTCCATGCTTCTGCTGGAAATCCATTCATTTTCCCTGGCTTTTTCCATTGTTACATGGTCAGTTTAAGAGTGTAGTTGGTCATGATGTGAACGCAAAGCTGACTTGACCTTTGGGCTCACTGCTTGTTACATGCATACTTAGCCATGCTGAGAGTGTTCTCATCTGCTTTCCTCTGATTGTCTCTTAGAGGACAAAAAGTACTAAAAGTAATTTTTGCTAGGTATGCAGCAGACATAAGATCAGAAACGCGCACATGCCCACACCCCCTTCCCCCAGTCTAAAACTAAGGGGTTGCTCAAAGGTAGGTAATTGTTCAATTTTTTGCTGAGGAAATCTGGTATCAGATACAGAAGCGTAAGATTTTACAGAGGTAAACAAATCCCTATGAGTAATTAAGACTCACACCTCAAAACCTAAGTTGACTGAAAAGTTGACAGTTGAAACATGTCAGAAAAACAGTGTTAATAGCTTAAAAGCCGAGTTTTAATTTTGCAGTCATGGTAGTAAGTGCAGTTTAATGGGGTGCTAATAGTTGGGTACAGCTAAGTAGAATGAAGGATATGAATACTCTTGGAGGAGGAATGTGTGGTATAAATACTGCACTTACTGTCCAGGAGTAACAAAAAGGTAAATTTTACTTTTTTTTCAGCTTCAGGATTTATTATGAGAGCATAAATATTTACAAATATATTCCTAAATTGTAAAATCCTGGAATCACATATATTCAACTGAAGATAGGGCTCATATGTCACCTAGTCCATCATAGGATCACAGGATAATTCAAATTGGAAGGGGCCTTAGGAGGTCTCTTTTTCTACCACCTGCTTAGAGTGTGCCCCAGGCCATGTTGCTGAGGACTTTATCCCATCTAGTCTTGAAAAATGCCAAGGATTGGAATTGTACAGTGTTTCTGAGCAACCTGTTTCACTCTTTTGACTCTGCGAAAAAGCTTTTCTTTGCATCCAGGCTGAACCTCGGTTGTTTCAGTCTAAGCTGTCTCTTTCTTGTCCTCCCACCATGCACCACCATGAAGAGTCTAGCTTTGTCTTCTCCATAATTGCCGTACAGATCAAAAAGTTATCACGTCCCCCTAAAGCCAGGCTAATGGTAGTCCATGGAGTATATTTTTCTAGTGCATAGCCTGACTTGGCTTTACACATAGCAAGAGCTTTATCTTTTGCTGCTTCCTGACAGAATGTAACGTATCACTGTCAGGGTGCATCCTCCTCTCAGACATTCCTTTCTTGATTTCCTTCTTATTTTATTTAAAATTTACATAAATTCTATGATCATTCTTTCAAAATTTAAAAAACCCCAACAAAATTCTAGAGTTTGGTAGATGATTAGCTAGGTGATAGAACTAGCTTGAACATTTCCAGTGGTGGTAAACGATGCCTTGATGTCCATTCTTTTGATGGTACTTTTCCACTACGTTTGACAGTATGTTAGACTATGTATGTTTTAGGCAATGAGCTGTGGCCTTGATATATCTGTGGTTGTGTTGAATTCAGAGCACATCTTTGTATTAATTGAACACACAGGGCAAATTCTTTTGTCTGCTTTTTTTTATTTTTTTTTTTTTCTCCTTAGAGGAAGAGTTTAAAAAACAAAACCTCTTGTAAAAGTTTCACTCTGTACCAAAGAATTTTCCAAGTCCTTATCGTTCGAAGGGTGAGACTCTAAGTAAAGAACTTTAGAAGGTTATGAACCCCAGTGGAAGTGGTAACAGTGTACAAAGGACTCCATTCTTGCATATCCTGTTTTATGTAGTCTTAGGTGAAACTACATTGTATAGTATTTAAAGCAAAGGAAATCACGTCCTTAATGTGTTTGTTAAAAGCAGCCACTTGGATGTTTTTAATGATCACTTCATAGACTGAATATAGGAACATGGCTGTGCATATAAAACAGCAGCCTCTGTGAATGTTTATTAATGAAATCTTGGAGTGGTTTGAAATTGGATGTACCACAGGCATGTGTACTCTAGTGAGCAGCTGTCTCTGGTGGTGAACTAATCTGATGAGAGGAAAAATCGTGTTAGAGAGAAAGAGTCTTTACAATCCAAAATCAAAATCTTTCATCAGTAACGAGAGCTTTAACGTAACCCAGTATTTTGTACTGCGGACGAGTGAGGTTTAAAAATTTTTGAATAACAAGCATCTAAATGGCTGAGGAGGAGGAGGAGAAGAAAAAGATGTAAAATGGAAGACTGGAAACAGCAGAGAAAATTATTTAAAGGTCTGTGACATCCATGCAAGATTATAAAGACATCCTGAATGTACAATGGGGGATATGCAAAAGGTGCGGGAAGGAACTTCCGCCAGACTTTAATGCCTCTGCAGAATAACAATGAAGTAATTCTCTACAGAATGCCTCTTTCCTGAGTTCTTCAGCTGTCTCAGCCAAAGTTTTTAGGAGCAGATTGGTTTCTGTGAGCAGAAATGCCAAACGTATCTCTGTTTAGATATAACATGTTGAATGGGAGACAAACGGCTTAGGACTGCCTTGTGCGGAGCTGCTGCTGTAGACAGTGGTCACTGTTTCAATCCTGTGTTCTTTGTTACTAGGACAAGAAAAAAATGTGTATCTGTGTTGTTTTATTACCTGTAACCACTGTGAGTTGCCTTTCATTCTTTACAAATTAGAAGCTGTTAATGAAGCAGAATTGTTTGAAAAAGTATTTATACAGTATAAATGCAGTCCCTGAATAATGGGATAGTTTTCATCCACATTGGAGTAGATTTTGCTTTGTTTGTGGCTTCTAGTTTACTTTGCTTGGTTAAAGATGATGCCATAAGGTATTTAGGGCAGCAAACAAATTATTTTCTGCAGCATGTTACAGTTACTTCACCCTCTTGTATGTGGCTTATCTGTAAAATGGCATACCACCTTTACCTGCTTTTGCAAAGTATTTTTAAAGCACAGTGTAATTTTCAGGAATTTATTAGTTGTATTCCAACAGAAGTGCCCCCCTCATCTGTGCTGTAGATCTTAATTTTGTCAACACTTTGATCTCTTTCAAACACTTTCAAAGCCTCAAACATTCACTTTCTCTTGGCTCACCTTACACGTTAATTGAATACATCGAAATTTGTTGAGGAGGATTATTCAAAATACATTTCTGCATTCCACCTAAGCACTTGTGAGTTGGATCTTGCAGACATTCACTGAGCAATATACTCCCTAAAGATGTATTTAATTCCATTCCACTGTAATCATATTTCTAGTATCAAGTTTCCTATTTTTTAGACAAGAAAACCAATATTGAGTAATGACACAGATCTCTCTCACATACTGCTTTGCATCACTGTTTCTCACTGTGCCTATCTTTCGGACAGATATTCAGCCTACTACAAATAGGCATAAATCCATTGACTTCAGTGAGGCTGGCCCTTTTTACACTGGCTGAAAACCTGTTCTCCTCTATCCACAGAGTTGCTCCTTGCATTTAGATAAGTACAAGATTGGTGCAGTATCAGACAAGGCTGCAAGCTTAAAAAAAAATAATTCTTGAAGGGCTTGGGAACTGTGAATTGCGTGCTCAAATCCTGTAGATTGAGATGAGGTTTAATCTAAGAGCAGAATATTAGATATTCTGTTGTCCTTATAGGAGCACAGATGTTCACTGGTAGACGGCCAGTGTGAGCTGCTGTAGACTCTATGCGCCTCTGGA
Source organism: Ceryle rudis (assembly GCA_033439905.1). Classification (NCBI taxonomy): domain Eukaryota; kingdom Metazoa; phylum Chordata; class Aves; order Coraciiformes; family Cerylidae; genus Ceryle; species Ceryle rudis. The sequence continues at coordinate 27,874 of JAAGNO010022418.1, forward strand.
TTAACAACGTTTGTAATGACAAGTGGAACAGGAGTAAAGATCTTTGTGCTAGTCACTATGGTAATACTAACTTGGATCGACAGACTCTTCAAAAATTGAGATCTGAGCTCTGATCATGAAAAGCCAGATGCTGACTTGGGGTGAGGTCTGCAGACCCAAGAGGAGAGTTTTGCCTTTAAGCTTTAGAAAAACCAAACTAGACCAAGGGAGCCTACCAGTACAGTTTATGCTGTAATTGCATAGTGATACAGCATTTAAAGGAACATATTTTTCAGTATTTATATTATTTATTTTTACTGGAAGAGTGTGAAAGCATCATTGGGTACATCATGTACTTTAGAGAATTTGTGTTGTTCTCAGAGAAATCTACTGCTTTTCATTTTCTGGAAAATAATTTCTGTCTGTACACTTGTGGCTTACAGAGCAAGGCCAGCATATTATACACAGCTCTTCTGGGAGGATGGCTCAACTGCCTGCCCTGTGTTCTTTAAGAATCCTTCTACTCATTCTGCACTTCCTCTGCCAAACAGGCTGCTGCTTCATTTCTACTGTGCAGCAAGTTTAAAATCTCATTGTATTTATGGTCCTCATTTGTCATCATTTCTCCCAAGTCAGACTCCTATTAGGGACTTCACTGCTTCTGCCAGTTCCTTAGGTGGAGATGGCTTAAGTGGGTGTAACCAAAATGAAAAATGTAGCTAAATAGGGTGATTCAGAGTAGGATGAGATAATGTGGCAACGGATGCTATTTTAAGCATTCTCTGTGTACTTCATCTGACTGTGAATATATCAGGCAGTAAAGAAAATATAATGGTAATTGTGGTCCAGTTACTCTCATACATAGTTGTAAATTAAGAGATCTGCATTCTGGAGCTCTGAAATAAACATGCACAAGCAAACTTGTAACTCAAAACTTATCTCTTTTAAATGTATTGAAATGAAGAAAACAAAGCTCCTCTCAGAAGAGACAGAAAGGAAAGAATATAGTTAAATATGATTGCTTTGAAGGGGTTCTGTTTTGCCTCTTCACGATGCTTTTTTTTTCTCTACCCTTAGCTTTCTTTGGAAAGTACCTTAATGAATACAATGGCTCCTATGTGCCTCCTGGTTGGAAAGAATGGGTTGGATTACTTAAAAACTCACGGTTTTACAACTACACGCTCTGTAGAAATGGAGTGAAGGAGAAACATGGATATGACTACTCCAGGGTAGGTCCTGTTGATATATTTCTATTTTTTTTAACATTTGGACATGACTACAGCAAAGCTGCACTTTATGGTTTCAGTCTAACTGAAGAATTCTTTTCGTACTTGAAAGCTGCTATATGTAACATTAACCACAGCCCAACAGGCATTGTGTTTGGGCTCTTCGTTATCTTCCGTTCCGGGAGGGTCATGTTACTGAAAACCTTGTTAGCGGCAATGGAAACAAACAAAATGTCCTGAGACTCTATTATGCATTATGAGCTGAAGATGTGAAAATGGATTTCAGTGCTGCATAACAACTATTTTTGTATTTTGTACTTTAGTTATTGTGTGTTGCTTTTGATTGTTATCTATTCCCCTGGTATAGCACTGACTCCAGTGGAGTTACACGAGTGTAAATGAGATAAGAATCCAGTTCCCTCCAGCTAGACCCATCTTTTCATGTTAGTTTAAGGAACTTATTTCACAGCCATAATATGATGAAGAATTCACAATATCTGGGTATATCTTATGGTAATTCTAAATGAGTTGAGAATTTAACTATTAAATTTATATCTCTGTGCATTGTTACAGGCAGATGTGTTTCCTAATATTCTTGCAAGGCTGTTATATCCTGGCAAAACTACTAAAATGCCTGATAATCACTGTCAAATGCAGTAGCATTTTTTTTCTTCATCTAGCATGCGTTAGGAGCACAGTTGCCTTTTTACAGTCAGTAGTTTTGTTTCAGCCAACAGTGCTACCTTTCCAAAGGATCCAGCTTTTGTGAATTCCTAAAATGGCCTAAATTGTCTCTGAAGTATGATGATAATTTGACTTATCCATGAACTGCTGTAGTTCTTAAGTAGTGTATAACTTATGAAGTTGACTCACTCTGGAGTGATGCTAATTTGTACGGTGTGTTTGTTTAACGGGGATTCAGTTAGCTTTCTCTTTTTGAGTACTATATGCCTCCATATTTGTGTTTCATTAGCAATATGTTCATAGTCAGGTTTTCCTTTAAAAGGTTGATGTCTGTGTGATTTCCCCCTTCCCTTATTTGCCATTTTTAATTGAATGTACTTTGTGTTGAAAGATAAAATGTAACAGGGTTCTAGGGTTTCCTTTTCTATCACCTACTGCTAAGGGGAAGGAGCAACTGATGTATGGAATTATTCATCTTTTATTTCCCTTCTGATCTATGAAGAATTAGAAATCTAGTCCTTACAGCCATGTACCAAAAATGTTATGATGGGAATGCATCTTAACATGGAACAATGTCAGGCAAGCGATTGCACAGGGCACCATTCCCCGTTGTACCAAGGAGCCAACAAGGAACTTCATGTTCCAGTATCCTCAGCTCTGTTTTGTGTGTGTAATACATGAAAATGTTGAGGTTTTAATTTAGTTTAGTTTTTCTTACTGAGTTTGGTAATAAATAAAGTCTGATGAAAATAAGAATGTTATGATAATCTTCATATTCTTGCATAATACACATCTATGGTAATAAATGGATGATAGCATGTGGAGCAACAGCACTGTTGATATTAAAACTGGAGTTCAAATGAGCAAACAGAAGCTGAATTGCAAAACTGCTTCTCTTTCTTTCCTGCATTTTTTGTTACTGGAAACTTAATTTTGCAGCAATTAACAATATAATCAGATTATGGTGTAGCCCTATTCACACAATTTCACATAGTTAACGTTAATTATGTACCAATGGAAAACTAGGAAAAAAAAATTACTGATTCTGTCCTCTGAAGTGACTGCTAAGTGCTGATCCTCTGGAAATCAAATCTTTGCAAATTCTTTCAGTTTTTCTAACAGGATATATTCTCTTTTTGTGTTTCTTTTCAGGTTTCTTTGTCAACTTTTTTAGATGAAATTTTAGTTTTGTATGCATTCACATACTGTACTACAACCTCTACAATCTGGAGCTTTTGGAAAAAAAAGTCATGAATTCTGAGCTCTATCTCTACCAGATTGGCACTCTGTAATATGGAATTAATTTTTTGGTTCAATTAGCCCAGCATCTTCTAGTTTTAGTGACTTCTGGTTCAGAGGGAGACTAAGAAAAATGCACATCAAGCCATCTGGATTTTCAAAGCACATTTGTGTTGTAAGGTCGGACTACATACCTTGAAGATATTGATGGCAAAAAGCAAAGAATTTGACCTGTAATCTTCTTTTTTTTTTATTAATACTTGGCCATTGTATTTAGTTTTGTGATCTTCATAATGCAATTACACACTTTGGGAAGAAAGAGTCCTGTTTGATCTTCTTTAATGTCATTCATTTCTGAGAAGAAGCTGTTGCTTTTCATATTTCTAGGCAGAAAAAAGAGAATGATTTGGTTGTAGTTTTTGAAGTTTTAACATTGATAACTTACTCCCTCCTTCTCCCATTCTGAGTGAAGTAGCTTCTTTATTTCCTGTTTCTTACGATAACTCAGAGCTTCCTATCTCATCCCTCAACTTGAAATTATCATTCAAGTATCTCATTATACTTTCACTTCTACTTGCAGGATTATCTAACTGATCTGATTACCAATGACAGCATTACCTTCTTCAGAATCTCAAAGAAGATGTATCCTCACAGGCCTGTACTGATGGTTATAAGCCACGCTGCTCCTCATGGCCCTGAAGATTCAGCCCCTCAGTACTCACATCTCTTTCCAAATGCCTCCCAACACATGTAAGGAAAATGATAACCCTTTTGTTTCCAGCTTCAGGAGTATAGAAGTCCTGGGTACCTCTGGGGGAACAATGCTTTATAATACTCTTCACGTAAGTTTGTCACAAGTATATGAGAAGAGTTTTGAGGATTTTTGTGTATATATATATTTTTTTTTTTTTAACCTCCTAAGACTAGTACAACTATCTTGAGGATGGCTACTGCATCTAGAACTCAGAATTGTATTTTACTGAGATAAATGGAAAGGTTCATGTTGAATTCATTGGATGCTCTTACAGCCTATTTGAGATGTAAAGCACTGTTTTATTTTGAGCAGAGTCATCAAAATCTGGTTCTTGGTCTGTAATATCTTCAGAGGAAGAAACTCTGTCTCTTTGTCCTTATGCATAAACTGTATTTTATGGGTATGGCCAAAAATCACAGCGTATGCAGTACTTAGTACTTCCTTTCTTTGCATACATGAAACAGAAGTAAAACCCTGCAGCACCAAATTAGACAAGCTATTTCTCAATGAGCTGATATGTCTTTACATGACCCAGCAAAATGTCTTGAATGGGTCCCAAAAGTTGTATCACCCAGTTCCTGAGTTAACATGTTCATAAGCTCCATGATGAGATGGTTCTTATTTATGACACAGAGACATTTTACTGGTACAGCTCTGTAATGCTCCATTACAGGCATCTCATTGCATGCTGGTAAAATGAATGGTCCTCCCAAATCACCTTTTTGGCGCAAGTGAAAACATTCCACTATTTTCCTAGTTACTGGCTTCATGCCTTCACTGATCTTCAACATTAACTTTCTTCCTGCATACACTTTTTAAAATTTATTTTATTTTTAGGGGAATGCAGTTTTATTTTAGATTTGTGAAGAAGCTGAGTACTGATGGAAATAATAATCAATAAATACCTGAAGCTGCTCAGGACTAGTCCAAACTACAGTGAAATCCATTTAAGCTTTTTCACTTTATTTAAAATAGAGTCTGAGAGAAAAAGCTTCCTTTGTTCTATTGTCTAACTTAGAAATCTATGTTTCGTTATTGTGTGCTGTGCTACCAAAGAGAATCTGTGTCCTAGATCTATAGAAGCTTAGTACTTTGTGTTTGTTTGCCATCTTACGCTCATTTATTTTCTTTGAAATGAAAATTACAGAAATGCCAAAGGAGCAACTTCTCATAGTTTATGCCCATTATTGACCTTGGTCTTATTAGAAGTTCCTTTGAAAGGCATTCGTATCTCAGAGATTATAAGCATTTATTAACACTCTGGAGCAATTTAGTTATGCTAGTTGAATGAAAAAAGAGTAGAAGGATTTGAGGTAGGCCAGCAATGAAAATTATAAACTACATTTCATTTTCTCATAGGTTTGTTTGGGTTTTTTTCATAGCAGCTAGGTTTATCAACCTGATTATGAAGTAGTTACACAAAACTATTTTTGATTGTAGGTGACTTTTCTTAACAGCGATAACAATTATACAGAAAGTGGGACTTTGGAAACAAGTTTTGTTAGTAAAGAAACAAATTATCTGAGTAGATTAGGGAACTGGGGTTTTCTTTTGGATGTGAACGTAAAATAGAACTTTACATACATCTTATGTAAAGAAACTGCTCATGTTATTCTAAACAACTTTCCCAGTACTACATAATAGTAATGTATAAGGAGCTTCATTTGCTTGGTTTTAAGAGAAAATGTAAAAGCAGAGAACGTGTATCATTCCCTCACTGTACAAATTAGTTCACTACCTTCCATTTTTTCCCTTGTTCCTGCATTCCGAGGAATCCCTCAGTGACAGATAAATGTGTCAGTGATAAAGGAATGTAGGCATTTCTCACTGTTCTGATGTCATGTGGATGTCATAGGGAAGGATCAGAGAGAGCAGGTACAACACTTCTTAGGAATTACCCTAAAGCAGTGAGCAATACCCTGACCAAAGCCATCGCCCAGTCCCAGAATCAGGAGGCTGTACAGCACGTGGCCTGTCTCTGTACCTGTCTCGTGGCCACGCTGACAAGGTCTGCAAGCAGATTCTTGAGCTATGTTCACAAAGCAAAGTGCAGGTGTGACTGTGATGCTTACCCTGGTTGACATACATACTGCCTCATGTAGCATTGCTGTTTTAGCTAGAAGTTAGTGGTGTGGATTTTAGCATAGACTGGCAGAATATTACTTTGCTTGAGAACTCTGGCATGTACTTTATGCCCCTGCTCTCTTGCTTCTATTATTCTATATGCTAGCTGGTATGACCATGCCACCCTATACTGAAGTCTCTCCCTATCTTTCTCTGTAGAGTTCCTTCTCATGTACATCTGCAGTCTTTTCTTATTTGAAAATTATTCACGTGAAGCAGCATTCACATAGCAAATCCCTTGTCTGCATGGCTGGTTTCCCTGTTTTCCTGCCTATGTGGACAGCTGCAGGGAATGCAACATCTGGGCAGTTCAACAGTTTATTTCTATAGAGGGTACATTTTACCACCCATCTTTTCCAAGGTCAAATACAATCAGACTAGGACTGAGAGGTTTTACCTTCTGAGTACATTTGAAGAGGTTATCTTAACTAACTTCTAGGAATCTTCTATTTGTGTATTTTTCCCATAAGACAGACAAGTCTGTTAAGTGTTAGAAGGTTACATTTGTAGTAATCAAAGAAAATCACAGGCTTTGGTTGGATTAGACAGCAGGAGGTTTCAAATCAGCCAGGAAATCACAAAGTAAGCTGAAAAGGAGTTTGCCAAGCATTTTTGATTCATTCTGGGCATCACATAGCAACAGTTTCCATAACTGTCAGCATTTTCAAAGGAGCAATGTCATTATTTCAGCCACAATAGCATTCTGAAATTCAAGAGGCTATTAACAATACAGAGAGAATAAACACCAGCCCTTTCCTCCCTACATGAAGAAGCCTCCATTTGCCACCTACGCACATTTTTCAGATAGCATCTAACAGAGGCTTTCAGCATAAAACATTTCACTGTCAGATTATTAATTTCATATTTATATTAAAACTCTTAGGACTACCTGTCATATTCAAAGACATTAGATATACAGTATTTTGAGGAGAAGCTTCAACTTACATTACTATTGTTTATATTAATAACTTGCCCTGCTGCTCTATTGCATACAAAAGAACAACAGTAGATACTTGCCACATAGGAGCTGAATTTGTCAGGGAAGAAGAAAAAAATAGCATATATTTAGTTATTTTCTGTGTTACCCACTTGGCTCACATATTTTCATAGACTGAGTTTATTGCTTTGGAGGAAAAAAAGGAAGCCTCAACAAATCACTTAGGAAAAGTAATTTCTACTATTTTAGAATCTGCAGGTGATGTGTTTAAGCCAGGGTGTGAAGAAATTGGTAAAGGAGGTTCTCAATCTTAAGTAATAGCAAACTTGTAAGGCATAGATATAGTAGTTAAAATAATACTACTTGCAGATGTAAGCTATGATAAAGCTTTCTGGTAAGCAAGTGATGCAGAGAGTCAACATCATGGTAATGATATATCAAAATTGATCTTTTGTTTAGATCCAGCTAACCTAGAGCAATATAATTATGCACAGAAAAGGAATCTCTGGAACTGCCAACAGAATGAAGTTACAATCAGTGACATTTCTCCTCGTCACTTTAATGGTGTTCCAGGATCATGAGAACATGGAGGGGCAGCCAGATTCCAGGAGGACATAGAATCTAGCTCTTGGGACCTTAGAGGGACTTTAAGTTTCTGTTGATCATGAAGGAGTCGGTGGCTAGAAAGTATCTGCAAAATACAGCCCTACTTCCCCTCACTCCTGCTTTCTTAGCAGGTCTTTAAAATCTGGCTATATATCCACTTCTACTTGCCGTGAACTCACGTGCAGTTTGATACCATGCAGAGCACTTGTGCGCTGCTGGGTATGTAAGTGTAGAAGTGTTCAAGTAGCCACTCATGTTGAATTAAAAAAAAAAGCCATTTAAGTGCATAGTGGAACCTACAATGTTGATCGAATAGAAATTACTGGTAAATATTGCTATGGCTTCTTTCTGTACTG
>JAAGNO010022418.1:35878-58905 GCA_033439905.1 Ceryle rudis
TAAGTGCATAGTGGAACCTACAATGTTGATCGAATAGAAATTACTGGTAAATATTGCTATGGCTTCTTTCTGTACTGCTAAAACATTGTGGTTTTTCTCTCTGTTCCTTAGCACTCCCAGTTACAACTATGCTCCAAACCCAGACAAGCACTGGATAATGAGGTATACAGGTCCTATGAAACCTATACACATGGAGTTCACTAACATGCTACAGAGAAAGCGCCTTCAAACACTCATGTCTGTGGATGACTCTATGGAGATGGTAAGATCACTAGTTACATTTTTATGGCTAAAAAAGTGCTTGTTTCTTGAGTTAAGCACCAAGCTATGCTGTATGTGAAGATAAGGGGGAAGGAAGGAGGAGGAGGACTGCATCAGTTTTTTAATAGTGTGTAATTCTCTCACCTCTGAGGATTTTCTCTGTCTATTCAGTGTGTAAGGAACCTCATCTCCTAAGGACAGGTACAGTGAATTTGGTGGTGTAAGTGAGCTGATTTGTTGTCACAGAGCCACTACTGATTAAGAGGAAAAGGGAAACATCACCTGAAAAAAATATATATCCTAAATTCTAAAAACTTCTCTTCTGATAGTAGAAAAATCATCCTACAACCTATTGGAAATAACTACCTAATTGTTGGCCCGTTTTGATCCTGTAACGCTGAATTTGAGACAGCAGCAGCAAAAAGTGATGCTTCAAGAGTCTTAACTGGAATAATCCTAGGGTAAACCACGCCCAGGACACTAAATGTTATAAATATAGAGGTAGATTTTTATTTTTTTTTTACTTAAGTCTGCTTCATGTAACTATGAAATCTCTTAGTGCAAGCTGGGTGTCTTGAACAGAAATGTCTGAATTAGCTAAAAGCAACTCTGAAGAAGAAGGGACTTCCAGTTGCAAGAATGCAGATTTAAAGGTGTTGCCATTTACGGCTTATCTCTTGGCATTCTTACTCAAAAAAGGTAGAACATAAAATAAGAGGAGTCCTGTAAGGCAAATATGAGATTATCTGGATGACATTGTATCAACTTGTTAGTAATGTCTTATAATTACTGATTCAGGCAAGTGTGATCTCTACTTCATATTAATGAACTTGTTTAGATGGATCAGATAAAAGCCTTAGGGGGAGATGGGCTATTTTAATGCACTATTTTGATTTACTATTTAGTAAAATGATTTCACTTTGGGTGATTCACTGCAGGCAAAATGTTTTTTAACTGTAATCACCGAGTTAGTGATCTTTTCTACTGAATAATATGCAACCAATAGTTTTTCAAAATCTCAAAATAAAACCTTAAACAAAACACAAACAAAACAATCCAAAAAAGAACCACCACCTCCAAAACAAAACAGCAGCAGAGTTTGTTTTCCTTTGTTCTGATGTGCTCTGTTTGTGTGAGGCACCCTTTGGTGGTGCTCCACCACCTTTGTATCTTTGAAAGTGAAAATATTACATAAGAATTATCTTTAGTGCCCAAGTTGATACATTTTGCATGAAGATTCTCATGTAAGTTCTGAGAAGGAACCAAAGAGTCAAAGCTCCTCTTAATTCTTCATGTTACTTTTCCAGCTAGTGAGAGAGTTTGAGTGATATTTATCTAGAAGAGATTTTGCAAACATTCCGCATAATGGGGACTTATTTGTCTGAAGGCAAGATCATTGAGTGTTGCTTAACTAAGTGTGAGATTCAAAATGCTGTCACTGTCATTTTATTAAAATTGTTTGCTGAAGGAAAAAGATAAAGGTGAAGAGAAAAAATAAATGTATCACCTTGAAATGTTATCTCAGTTACCTTATGTATTTAGTACGGCCTTGACAGCTCTCATGCAAAATGCCAAACACAAACACTTTTGAAAACGGGGCATGCTAATGTGTTTACTTTAAAACAGGAAACAGAAGTTTGCCTTGTAATAGCCACAGTATTGAGTTAATAAAATTATTATGTGATTATTCAGAATCTTTCATTGTGATAACTCATCCTGAACTGTTGTCATTTATTTGTATATTGCACATAGGCAGAAAATTATATCCAGTATTCTCCATGTAATACTACTCAGTGGAATTAATTTCATACTTTGTTTTGCTTTTTTCCAGATTTACAATACGTTGGTTGAAACAGGTGAATTGGACAATACATATATAATATACACAGCAGACCATGGCTATCATATTGGGCAATTTGGGCTGGTGAAAGGGAAGTCCATGCCATATGAGTTTGATATCAGAGTTCCTTTCTATGTCCGAGGTCCAAATGTGGAAGCTGGGTCCTTGTAAGTTCTTGGCGTGTGTGTGTGTGTGTGTGTTCAGAGTAACCAGAAAAATCCTGTATGTTCACATCTCTAGTCGTATTGACCTGGCACCCAAATGGAGGCACAAAGGTCTGCCCATCCTGATTGACTTTCTGCTCATCTTTGGCAGAAAAATACCTACTCAGAAAGCATAACTGATAATGTGCTGGTATCACATAGTCAGGGTTTTATACCGTTGCCTTTTTGCTTACGTAGATGGGCAACAGACACTCTACACGTTTGTGGATGGAGTTAGAAAAGCCACTTGGAAACACGTCCAATCTAGGAAACACTTATTTGCCTGCTTTTGAGGGGTGCAACTAACACACATAACTATGACATTTTCAAGGTAAAAGAAAATACATTGTATAATGTACACTGCCACAGTAGGTGACTGTTGCCAAACGTGAAAGTGGAGTCACTTATTTTACTTTATGAAGAACAACCTATGTAATTGTTCATATATTAACTATAAAAGATTCTTTTTGGTTCATCCTATGAACCAAACTTGGTTAGGGCTGTTTATCGGATGCACGCAAGCATGCAGAGTGCAACTGTTAATTAAAATGGTAGCTTTGATCAGCTAAGAAATTATGTAAATACACTTTCTAAGCAATTATTTCAATAGCAAATATTTGCACTTAGGTAATGATTTTGGACAGAGTGCCATAATTTGCTGCCTTTTATTTATATCAGTGTGCATGTTTTAGCATAATTAACACACACAAAGTCTTCCACACGCTACTTTTTTTTTTCTTTACCTCAGAGAAACAGATAACCCTGTGTAATACAGTAGCAAATAGTTACACAAAAATCTCATTCCATTTGTTGGCTAAATTCACTGATTCACATTATCACAATGTTAAATTCTGTAGATACAGCACTGTGTGTCTAATTTACTTAGAGCGGTTATGCATGTGAAATAAACAGTATTGCTTCTCTAAAGAACAGGGGAGGGATTCCTCGGGTGGAATTAAATGTATTACCTCTGCACTGAAACAAATTTATCTGCAGCAGCACAGAATTTCAAGTGAGCTGGAATAGCCTTCTAAGAACAGGCTCTTTTCCCCCTGTGCTGCAGTTTTTGGTCTTACTGGAGAGGCAAAGCTAATGTGGCCTAAGTGGACTGAGCTAGCTTTTTCTGCAACGTGCAATGCTAGAGACACCAGCCACCTCACATCTGCTCTAGTTCAAGGATCTTTACACCAAGACATATGTAAAAGCTGTGAAACCTGCCCACTGAATTTTATTTTTCTGTGGCTTATGAAGATGAAAAAAACATTTCTGTTAGACTCTGTCAGGCTGACTCCTCTAACAGAACAGACCCCGTCACAGTACAACAAATAGGAGGAACAGGGTAAAATACCTTGGAGGGGAAGTATATCAGATAACAAATTCATCCTCCCTTTCAGCCTGATTTTCTTTAAATGGTAGAACTTCAATCCATCCACATTTTGTGTGAACCTTTTGTTTTTCTTGCAGAGTAGTTGTCATGACTCCCTTTTGATACCAACAAAGATTTAATAGCAGTCACTGTAGCAAGTCATTACTAAGCTCTCATTTCTGTTACCAAATATGCTATACCACAATTATTAGTAATTAAAATCAAATTAGGTACATCAATTTAATTCATCATCCATGCTCTTGTCAGTGCCTGTTTGCTCACTCGCTCAAAAATGTAGTAATTTTTAAATGGTGTCTCATTAATTAGTGTGAATTTAGCAGCTTTTTTTTTCTGTCCTGTATTTTGAGCTAGAATTCTGCACTGACATGTACAACAGCCCATCTGGTCCCATCCTTCCTTTGTGCCTGCAAATCATAGCACAGTGATTCTTTATGTTCAGTGCTGTAGAAGACTGTCTGGATAGCAGTATGCTCACTTTCTCTTTTTTTTTTTTTTTTTTTTTTTACTAATTTAAAGAAATTTAATGCCTTTATTTAAAAAAAAAAAATCAGGAAAATAACTAGTGCACAGCTGATAAACTGTATATATGTAATGATGTGAGTGATTACACAACACTGTTGTAGATATATTTGACATAAATTTGTAAGGTTCAATATAAACTGAAAACACTTCTGCAAAAACAAAATTCAGTCAAACGAAGCCACATGATTAGAAATTTTGGGCATTTGTTTAGCTACTGAATGGCAGGCTGCAACTAGATGCTCTGATCCGTGAAGTCGCTCGTATTTAGCTGTGGCAGTTCCAGGGATTTGGGGGTAGGAGCTGTCTGTACTTCTCGGGAGTTGATGCTAATGTTTTAATCAAATTTGAAGTCAGTTTGAGTTTGAATATTGTCCTCTTAACTGTGGTAGCTGAGGAGCATTTGCCATACTATGCTGAGTAATGGGGCATGGACGGATAACTGTGGACTTGGAAAGATTGATATTACAAATAATAAAGTTAAATAATTCAGTTAAAGCTGTTATTTTCTTTATTTTATTTTTCTTCTCCTTAACTGCTTCCTCTCTGTCTTATCTTTCCTGATCCCTTTCCTTTTTCTCTCGCACTCTGTTAACAGTAGCTTTGTTATCTACTGTAGTATCTAGCAATATATTTATACTCATGTTCTCTTCAGAACATGCTTGCTGTGATATGAGCTGAGGTACTCATTTCTATACCATATTTTGAAACAGATAAAGCATGTGCTACCTGCCAAATCTACTTTTAATAAAGTCATCAGCATATTTGGCAGACACTTCGATTCTGTAAGACACCCAAGGAGTTTTTCCAATGCTTTCACATGTTTTGAACGACTTTTGAACCCTCTTTTGCATTAATTAACTAACTGCCTTATTAACTACTTTGCTTTCTCAAAATTGCTCTGTGCTGAAGTTTTAAATCTTCGTATTAGTACCTTTTACCGTTATGCAACTTACTTGTATTTTCCATTTTAATTCCCTTCATGGGAAGGAATTGCATTGTGTCCTGATTTTTTTGCAGGTATCACATAGTAAGCCTTTTCAGATCCTTGGTCTCTGTGGAAGAGCTGCAGTTGTTTGGTGTCATTGCATAGATTTTAAACTAGGTTGTCATCTGTCATGCTTTTTTTCAGGAATCCTCACATTGTTTTGAATATTGATCTCGCACCTACAATTCTAGATATTGCTGGATTGGATATTCCATCTGATATGGATGGTAAATCCATTCTAAAGCTTCTGGACACTGAGAGACCAGTAAATAGGTAAGAAATGGAAATGTGCATGGAAACATGCATGTGTTGGTACAGTAGGCTGAGCAAGTATTCAGCAACATACAGCAAATTTGAAAGAAAATATAATAAAATTACCATCTGTATGAGTACATCATTCACTGGAAAATCTGAAGGCCTGTTTGACAATACATGACTGACTTCAGTTATTTATTTTAATTTTGTCAGATTCATGTACTAGCTGTATGGCTTTTAGGGCATCTGGATATACTAAATGTAATCTGTGTAGCGGTGAGAGGACTACACATGAAGGTGTTTAGCTGTATGAGTTACAGATTTTAAATATCTCTGTGGCATCATTTGCAGCAAAGTATTTCATATTGAATGAATTGCAGAATAATTGAGTTGAAAGTGTTGGTTGTGTATCAGAAGATAGGCTAGCACTCAGAATTGCAGTTATTATTTGAGACCTTCCATCTAGACTTCCCTCAGAAAAAGGCTGAGGAAGAGAATTAGACTGGACCCTTGCTAGAGAAAATCAGCAGTAAAAGAGGAAGAAGGAGATTTGCTTCACAAGTAGTTGGGTGGAGGGAAAGGGGGGAAAGGAACCGCTGCTTTAGAATAGGCTGCTTTGGGGGTAGTGTGCAGGTTAAAAGCCCAAACTGGAGTCAGGAAATCCTGATTTAATTTGCAGCCCTTTGTGATCAAGGACAATTAAATTAATCCTCTGTGCCTTAAACATGCTTATGTTGAAATAGTTGTACAGTGTGAATCTGTTGTGGATTTTGTTCCTGTGAGAGCAAATCAGTGCTATGTTTGTTAATGATGTGCACTGAAGAGGCGTATGTGCGTGCTCCGTAAAGCTGGATGTCCCCTCATGTAGTTATATGTAATGTTTCTCCTCTGAATTGGGGGTGGGAGAGAAAACTGGGGCCTGACTTGATTACCAGTTTTGTGGGAATTGCTTCTTCCTCTCCTTATTTCCATCTAGGTTCCATTTAAAGAAAAAAATGAAGGTGTGGAGAGACTCATTCCTGGTGGAAAGAGGGTAAGGAAAGTGTTAATCACAAAGCTCACCCTTTTTAAATAGGAGGGTACTGAATAGCTTAGGCCAAAGCAGCACTCCACCACAGACCTAAAGCCATTTAGCTGTGCCAGCAGGGACACAGCTCGGTATGCTTAATGGCAGTGATTGTGTGATAGGAGGGGATGCATGGCCTCTGCCTACAGCCTGCAGAAATCTGCTGTTGGAGTGGGGGAAGGGGAATTTTACTTGGATCCAGAGATGGAAAGTCATCCCATTTTTCTTTCAGCTGCTGCCTCTCGACCCTCCTGCTTCTATCATGAGAGTATGAGCAACCTTTCCTCTCTGCGTGTTCATCTGCTGGCCATTCCCTCTATGCCTCTGCATTAATACATAGCATAGGGCATGAAGGGTTTGCAAAGTGCAGCCCTGTAGAATGAGGAGGATATGGTCTCTTTATATCAACTGTTGTTACTCCCTGCCAATCAGACACGAATCACAGCGTCTTGATTTTGCATGGTTTCATAGGCTTCCCGAGAGCATGATAGGAATAATTTGTGTGTTATCAGAGATGATGATAAGTGCTAGCTTCTACTGAACTGTTAAGTTTTGGCCACCAGTGATGCTATGGACTTGGCAGATAACCTACTCCTCTGAGACTTTTCAGCAAACTGTATGTATATCTTGGAAATAACATTAATGAAGAAATACATCTGGTGTGGTTTTTTTTCTTTTCCAGTAAACTGCTGCATAAGAGGGAGAATGAGAAGGTAGATGCCCAAGAAGAAAACTTTCTACCCAAATACCAGCGTGTGAAAGATCTCTGTCAGCGAGCTGAGTATCAAACAGCTTGTGAACAGCTTGGCCAGGTAGGACATTGTACCCATGACTGAAAGTAAGCAGTTGTAGCTGGGTTAAGCTCAACACCTTAACTGTGACAATGTCCTTTACCTTGTCATCAATGCCAGTTTATAAATCAAATGGCTCATTCTCTGGCCTTTGCTCAAAATCATATTACGACATTTAGGAGATTGACTGTCAGTTAGGAAATTGCTGATTCAGGTGCCTCTACATTGTTTCCTGACTACTGTTTTAAGATAACTGCCTAGGCTGTTTTAACATTTTATTCCCCAAATAGAATGTGGTTTGGGATTCATTAGTCACCAACAGATTGGCCTCCTCCAAATACATATAGCTTGCTTTGTTTTGAGCTCTTATTTTAACTAATTTTGTTGTTATTCTTTGGAATTATATATAATAATGGGAAACTAACATTCTGTGAACTCAATCTGTCTCTTAAAGATGCACTGTGAAAAAACGTATGCAGTTACAATTACAGGCAGTTTGTGTGTGTATGTGCACAAAGCTCATTGATTGTGTTCCTTTTGTTGTCACATAACTGTTCTGGGCAGATATGAAAATATGTTTGCTTTAGATCCAAGGTATGTAGAAGAAATTTAGGAAAATACAAATTAAGAGTACTGTCAGCATGTGGTCTCTGTGCAGGAGAAGGTTTTGCAAATTTACCAGAGCAGTGTGAAGGCATGGCAAAGCTATCTCTAGCAGCTCCACTCTTGAGGAGATTTCTCTGCTCCTGGAGCAATTCTCATCCTCTGGAAACATGGCAAAGTTGACTCTGTGCTGTTGCTTTCTCATCCAGGTACCAGTCAGAGTACCCCCTTTCAAGGACACTAACACATTCTGCCTGTGGACATATGGACAAAGGGGTGAAGGTGGATGGGTCCACATGCTAATGTGTCTGTTAATTAGACTGGCATTACATCATGTCCTGGTAGCTCAGGGGGCTGTCAGAATAAGTCAGTCTGTGGAATATAAGTGCTCTTGCAGACATGTTCAGCATGGCTTACCAAGGCTATGGTCAATAATGGGCTGCTTAGGCTACAGCAGTTCATTTTCTGCTATGAGAGGCCAGACTCTCTCCTTCTGGCTTTACTGGTCAGGTAGTTCAGTGCACCTGTGAAGTGAGTCCATTGTTCCTTAGGTGTTTATATTTATAAGCATTTTCCAAATGCTTTTTTTCCTCCTTTGGCTTCTTTGTTAGATTTAGTATACAGAGAGCTTATAATGTCCTCTTTTTCCTAAAAACACTGAACTTAAGGAAGTACTTTGTTCAGTAGTTTATTGTCATCAGATGTCTTGAGCTGAAATTTCAGATGGGTGGGAGCAAGCCATTGTTTCTTGAATTTGCAGTGTTCTTTGAGAAACTGGGGGAAAATTCATTGTTTCTGCTACAACGTCATCCGGTAACTAGTTTGGGGAAATAGCTCTTTTCTTTGTCCATCGGTATTTTCCCTTGGAGAGACGTTTCAACTTCTCCCTTTTGTCTTCATCTTCCCAATTATTTTGAACATTATTGTAAGAACAGAGGGGAAGAGAGAATTTCCAAGTCCATGTTGTCACTGAAGCTGTCTCTTTGCATAAGGTAACGTAGCTACATTCAGGCTTTCTTACTCTAATTACCACATATCTCAGTTATGGAAGAAAGGGGGAAGGACCTGTATTGTCTGCAAACGTTCACAGGCTTATGTTTTCTTCCATGGATAATAAAATATCTTTGACATCTGTAAGAAGTGAGCATAAAATGTCAACTCCATACTCAGAATTGCCAATAAATTCTGAAGTGAAGGTGTGCTAATAAGAGATGCATGTGCTGCATCCTCATTGTAAGGAGACAGAGAGAAGAAGAATTGTTTTGAGCAGCTCAGTCAGACATAATTGGAAGTGATAGGATGAAATTGAGCAAAAAAGAAATTTAAGTTGGACATCGGGAAAAATTGCCTAACAATCAAGTCAATTAAAGTCTAGGAAGGGCTCTCAAGGGAATCTCAATCCATCTAACCCCTGCTCTAGAGAATATGTCCTAGCAGTCTGTCTAGACAGCAGGAATAATGCAAGATGAATGTGTTTATTTGAGGATAAATTGTGTCTAAATACGGGTGCACCCAAAAGTCTTTTCAGAATGAAGCAAAACTAACTTCTCAGGTGACAAATAGATGTTGTCTGTTCACAGCTCTGCATCGTAAGTAGAATGGGCCCAAATGAATAACATAGTGGTGCCACGGGAGAGTTTGCGGTACACAGGTACAGTGGTTATTTAGCAAATGTCTCCTGATTCTGCAGGACACTTTATTATTGTGCTGGAGTGTTCAGTGCAAAAGGTAAATTTTCACATCCTGATGTGAAGTTGAAGGGAAGTCTCAGTCAGGATTAGGTGAAAGCCTGCTGAAGTCTCTGGGGACTCTTGACTTAAGTTTTGGGGACCTGCTATTTCATGCACAGAGAAGTCTGAGCAGCGCCAGGGAATCTGAAGTGTGAGCAGGAGATGAGAAGCACAAGTGGAGGACAAAGACTCAGAAGGGGAGTGAATTAAAAGAGACAAGGGTAGAGCTTAGAGTAAAGGAGAGGTAAAGAAAGCTTTGTGAATGTGAGATGGAGAATTTGAAATTCTGCTTTGGGAGCGTGCAAGTTTGTGAATACAGTTCTATTGCCACAAAATGCTCTTCCTTTGCAAATCTCTGTCACCCTCCTTGACCTATAATCGTTTTGATAAGAGAGCACCAGGATCATGGAGATGAGGCTATTCACACTGCTTAAAGCCTTGTTTCAGAGTCTATTATGTGGGATTTTTTTGGCAACACTAATATATGTAAATTCTTCTGAGTGCAATGGGAATCTGTGTGTTGCCATGTTTTCTTTTTCAGTTAGTAAGGTTTGGTCTGTGTTAGTTATTTGCATCCAACAAAGGGTGACTGTAGGCTCAGATGAAAGAGCAGCTCAGCATTTATATTCAAGGATTTAAAAGATGAGCTCTTTCTTCCCACATGAAATAAAAAATATTTATCCTAGTACCTATTGGTTTCCACACAAATTTAGTCTCTTCAGTGTAGTTCGGCCTTTCATTCTGAACTGGCTGGTAAGTGGAAGCTGACCCACTTTTATCTGGCGGCCTGCATTAATGTGCTTTGTGGAAGCCAATTATGATATCAGCATTACTCTGTGGAGTATTCCCAGTAACTCCACAGTATCATAACAACAGCTGCACAAAATCTCCCTCGTAAGTCATTTGCCAACTTTGTACACATATGTTAAACATGCAATACCTGCAGCTCTGCTGATTGTTACAGAGAATCTATGCTGCACATTTTAAAAAAATGAAAACAAAATTAATTTTGTCTTTAGCAGAACCAGGCACAGTAACATAATATTGCTAACTCATGATGAAACATAGTTGTTTGAATTCATAGTTTCCTTTTCAAATCCTTTTTATTTTCAAAGCTCTATTTATGTGCAAACCTGATACAAGTAGCATTTGCCTTTAGCATTAAAAATAGTATTTTATATGACTTTTCACAGAAGAATATTGAAAATGAAAAAGATTGCGCTTTGTTTCCTTCTGATGTTCAGCAAATGCAAGGTTTGGCACGTACTCTTCCCTCTGATTGCTTTGTGCTGTACCAGGACCATGAAGGGTTATTTTCTTTCATAACCTGTGTGAAGATACCATAAGTAAAAGCATGTCTCTTACTTGATTGGTCCTCCCAGTTCTCTCAGACAGCATGGCTCAGCACTGGTGAACACTGTTCTGATCAGTGTGTGCTTTCCTACAGCAACTGGAAAGTGGTTCCTCTAGATCATACTCCTGCCACCGTAATCGCATTAGCTATTGCTCAGTGCCAAGGGCAGAGCAGTAGAGAAAACAGCTAACATTTTCTCCTTTCCCTCAGGGCACTGTAGTTTGAACTTATGTTAGCCAGACCTGGGAAACTAAGTCA
Source organism: Ceryle rudis (assembly GCA_033439905.1). Classification (NCBI taxonomy): domain Eukaryota; kingdom Metazoa; phylum Chordata; class Aves; order Coraciiformes; family Cerylidae; genus Ceryle; species Ceryle rudis. Next base: position 47,134 of record JAAGNO010022418.1, read on the forward strand.
GGTTTTATAAGGAATTTCTTTAATAACAGGGAAGAAAGTTTTTGTATCTGTGTATATGTTGTGGTTGTCCGGTTCTTTTGTACCTGGCAGAAGATATTCTGAGGTTACTACAGAATTTAAGTTCTGTTGATAAGTGAAGCCTATCAAGCCAGCTACAGTCCAGATAATTTTAATAGCTCTTCAGGTAAATCATCAGAGTTCCTGGATTCCAGTGCGAGTTGCACGTGCTCAGCAATTTTCAGAATCCGGTTCTTAATCACTGATAGCAACAAGAAGTGACTTGTTGATAACTTCATACATTAAAAATTTTATCAGCCTTCAAACTGATAAAATGAAGAGGCAACAAACCATGAAAATTAAAATCATGATGATTTATTAAGGCTGTTATTTGAGGATTGTATTCCTTATCAGGAATGATAATTAACAAAACTGTTTTCCTTTTTTAGCCAGAAATAGCCTATAATGATTTCCAGAGGCTATTTTACTTACAGGGGTTTTTTTTAGCTTGGTATTGATTCACAAAACCAAGACATTTGCATCTCTAACTGAGATTTTAAAACTCCTTGTCAGTATGGTAGCAGTTGTTGCAAGTAGCTTGCCAAAATCAATACCAACTTTTAATAAAACACCCCAGTTTTTCAAATATTCCGATATGAATAGCAGTGTAGTTTAGTTGAAAAAACAATGAGCTGGAGGTGAGGAGACTGTGTCCATAACAGTTTTGAGACTGAAGCCAGTGTGGGAACTCGGACGAATCAATTCTCCTTTTGGTGCTGCTGGTTTTTTCCTCCACCACTAATGTAATTTCTGCGTAGACTGCACTCACTCCTTAGCTTCTGCAGTACCTGGGAACGGCAGCTGGGACCATTTGATACCACAATCCAATTATTATATTAATAATGAATGAATTACATAATTGTAATCTTAAATTTAGCTGAATATTTGATTTTTCTTTTGCATGGTAGTTGATTGTCCCACCCGCCTCACTTCAGCTACAGTTTGTGGCATTAAAAAGCTCTCCAAATTTTTTATCAATAAATTGTTTATCCATTTTAAGGTTGGAGTGGTATGTAGTATGTGACGACTGAAACTGAGCTGAGAGCCCAGAGGTCTGAATCTCCAAAAAGCATGAGTCAGTGTAATGAAATAACGCCCAGTTGGAATGAAGACCAGGGAGTGCTATTTATATACCGATGACATGTAATAGAGGAAACCAGACTTACCCTTTGCCAATGGATAAATTGGAAGAAGGCATGGGGTGGGGATAGGGGAAATACAAAACCAACTACAACAATAAAGTGTTAAAAGATTAAGAAAATAATGCCTGTTGGGAAAAGCTGAGAAACTGGGCATATTCAGTACAAAAAAAAAAAAAAAAAAAAAATTGGTGAGAGAGGCATCTGTCTGCAAGAATCTAAAAGAGGTTATACATAAGACATGAGCCAGTTATTTTCAGTCAACAAGAATAGAGAAGTAGTAATATGTATGAGACAAACAATCAGAAATTCAATCTAACTGTTTCTTGAAACCTGTAAGATCTGAGCAGTAGGACAAGTTGCCAGCAAAAGCAGTAGAACTGCCTCTTGTGTCTCCCTGGATTTTGCTGGTTTGTCCGCGTTAGCCCAGTAAAAAAAATAGCACAAGGAGCAAACCACTGCAGAGAAGAAGAGCTAACAAAACTGTAACTTCAACTGTTTCATGATAACTAATCTGTAACTGTAGTTTCATGGAAGAAAAGAAGTATCCTGACTACTCATAAATCAATTTAGACTGGAAGTTAGAATGTTGCTAGCTATTCAAGGAGTCTGTCTTCGCTCACAATCCAATGTGGCAGGCAGGATGAGTTTCAGAAAACATCCACATAAACTAAAGACAATGAGTATCACTGAAGTGGCTTTGTCAGGTTCCTGGAAGGGACAGAGGACTTTATTATCCTGGAGAGACTTTTATTCCTACAGCCTATATTCCCAAAACTGTTAGGGAGGGAGCCTTGCTGGCAGCTAGCTGATCAGACAGTTTCACTTTTCACTTCTCTGTAAAAGGGAATGGAATCTCTTTCACTTAACAAAAAAGAGGAGCTGATGAGGCACAGCATGATGATTTAGGGCTCAGCTCTGAAAGCTCTATGTTTCAACTGGAATCTTACAAGGCTTGTGTGATCAACCCTTTTACCCTGAAGAAAACAATGTTAACCGAGAGAGATTCACTGAGGGAAATGAGTGAATTGTAGGAAAAGATCCTACAGGGAAGGTCATGGCTATTTCTGATTGGGGCCTCAAGTAATGACTTTGAATTAACATCTGTGATTGCTGTAGCGGTAAGAAGACATTGATGCACAGTGATGCAAAACCACTTCGTGTTGATGGGGCTGTGAAGGAAATAATGGGCTTTTGACACACAGAAAAATACAACGTGTCTTTTTCTGCTAAGGGGTCGTTTGCATGCTCAAGGTGAGTAGCACTACTGGAGGAAAACAGGGCATCTGTTCGGTCCACAACTGCTGCTGTTAAGCTTCATGTTTTATAAGACTTAGTTTACTCTTGTTGTACATATAGCAGGTAGTTTTGGCTGGAGGGGAGAATATACATTACAAACTCTTTTTTTGCCTTTGCAGTGGACCTTTGAACAAGATTTCTGTTCAGAAGCACTGATTTTTCCATTAAACTAAAGTCCAGACTGTTGTGCTTTGCACACAAAGAACGGAGTAGCGTGTGTCGTACAGTGGGAGGTAGGGTAGAGGATGGAGTAGAAGTGTTAGAACAAGCCCAGCACAGTAGGTGGCAGAAAGCACAGACACAGCAGCTAACTTGGCCTGCCTGGAGATGGTGGGAAAGCTCCAACTGGAACAACTTTAATGATTAAATGAGGTGTCTGGAAAGGTTTGCACAACATGAGCTTGATGGACTTCAGGACATATTGCAAAAGCCATTTATTTCATGGCTTGAGTAGCTGCTCTGCAAGGTTTTCAAGGAGGAAAGAAAGGTTCTTCCTTTGGAGTTTTTATATGGGATGGGATGAAGACTGGGGGGAAGTCTGGGTTTTCCACTGACTTTCAGTTTGTGTTGAACTGTCCTCCCTTTTAGGACTTATCTCTTGTGAGATGTTATGAGCTATAGAACTTGAAATAGGAACGCATCTTTGAGCCAAATGAAGACAAGACCTGAAAAGTTGGGGGCAAGTGGTGAACTAAAGGCACTTTGTTTTCTTGACTGGTTGAGTTAATCTACTGTTTATATGTAATTATGTTTTGCTGCTGGATGGTTATCATTTGTACCTGTGAGCCAAAATATCTCTGGGGCGCTCTAGAGTTCTTCATATAGGGATTTAATTAAGTGATTACCTCTTATAAAAACACTTCAGTTGCTTCCAGGGCTTGACACATGTTTCTGCACAATGGTGTGTTGTGCTTGACAAACCAATTTAAAATGCCAGAATTCACAATGTTTAAAGCTTCTTGACTGGCAAGCAGAATTTTTCAGACTCGCTTTACAATTACTGTCCTTTTTTCATTAAGTTAGAAAGTACCCTTTGGAAATGACCATAACTGATATAGCCATGATACTGACCTAGAGAACTTGCATTTTTTTACCTGCAGGCAGACCAAGGGTATGTTGTTGAATCCCAGACACATTCACACACATGTCTGTGTCTGTTTTGGGAAAAAAGTAAAAGGTTGAGACTTTCCACTTTCCTTCCCCACCCTGCCCCATGTTTGCTTCTAAAGACATTTATGTAGTTCTGCAGTTGTTCAGCAGTGGGCTGTTAATGCATACAATGTACCCTTCCAGCAAAGCCTTTAAGATGTTTTTACTGTAGCATACAGCTGTCTTGGAAAGATTTAAACTGCACCAAAAATTAAAGGATTTTTTCCAGTTCACCTGGAGGGGAAAAATGAGCATCACTTTCTTGACAGGAGATGAAAGAAGTAGAGAAAAAATACTTTTGGGCCACACATCAGAGCACTTATTTACAGTGGTTCTCATCATGGCATTTAACTTGCTCTCTGTTGAATCTTCATGTTTCATGTATCAGACACCTCCAGCGTAGAGCTCTACTGAACAGAAAGTCCAGTTTGTTCATGTCTTTCAAAAAATAAGGTTCAGATGAATTGAAATGGGAAACAGCAACAAACATTTTACACCTTTTTTTCATTGTAAAAGAAACCATTACTTGAGTAAAATAACTGTTACTTCAAACCTCAGTCTGTATATCAGTCTTTGTTAGACATTAATAAATTAAGACTCAGTAATTTATTCTTCAAAGGTTACTTTTGTTCTATACCTCATCAGGGTAAATGTGTCCTGACAGTCATGCAAAGATATCCAGTTCATGTCTTATTGTCAGTATCTCTCATGGATTTCCTATGATTCCTTGTGCTGAAAGTTAAGCCGAATTCATCTGCATCAGTGCAAGTCTTGGATAGTACAGGAGGTTGGACACAATATCTGCACTGAAGAAGTAATTATAGCTCAGGAGACTCGGCATCTGATTGTCTGAGGAAATAAGTGGGCACACCATAAAACCTGATCATTTTAAATGAGAGGATCTCCTGTGGACACAGATAAATCCACTGTAACTTGCCAGTTCACTTCTGACTCCTGTTAAATTCTGTACTATAAAAGCATGGTGACACTGTTTTCTCCCTTTGCTGTCATGCAAACAATGGAGTGAATTTCAGTGGAGAATGTAGGCTTTGTTGTCCTAGCCTGGGCGCACCTCTCCACAGGAACTGAAGTGCTTGAATCTCCCTTGTAGAGCTGCAGGCTGCTGTAAAATGTCATCTCACTTGGGAGCCATTGCTGGTTTTCCTTCTATTCATTTATTTGGAAAATTCTCAATATTCCAGTGAGTCCCGGAGGCACAGACTTACGATTTTGTAATAGGGAAAAAGAGGAAGGCCTCTCAAGACTCAGCAAAAAGCTCAAGTGTTTCTGAGAGTCTATTTAAAGCAGTAGCAACTGCTAGGGTGAGGGTTTTTTACATATCTCAAAGCCTACCTCTGTAGCTAGTAGCGTGTTGGTAAATAAAGGAGTAGGTGAAATTATTTTGTGATGTATCTGGGAAGTGGGTAAAACTCCTCAGCCAGATTGAAGGTGGCTGAACTCCCTTGCCCTTGGCACAGCTCTGACAGCAGCATGAAGGGAGCTATAGGCAAGTTACTTCAGGTTCTTACTAGCAGAAGGAACTGGAGATTAGAGAGATGAGATTTTTTTCTCTAGCTTGAGTGGGAGAGGGAGGGGATTCTTACTTCATAGGCATCCAGGGCAACTCACCATTGACTTCTTGCTAGTCAAGCCCAAGGGTGTTGAATGGGAAAAGCTATTAAGAGAAACACTCAAGATGGAGATAAGCTCATCTAACTAGAGACTTCCATAGCTGACCCAGTCATCCTGACAAACACAGTCGCTGACAGGCAAGGATTCTTTTCAAACCTTTGAGTAAGGCTTGAACATCCTTGTTTAGTGCCACAGTTATGCTTCTGAAAGTTGTCACTTGTCAGCTGCATGTTTTTAGCTGTAGTATTGATTTTAAGAAATTCCCATTGTTCTGCCTTCAAGAAACGTAATCAGAAACAAATGCAAGTGTGTTCCAAAGAGTTCCTGTTTTGTCTGAAAATGGAAGATTACAAAAAAATACGCTTGATAGTGGGTGATAGATGAGCCTGAACTTACAACAGGGAGGAATCTCTGATAGATCGCTGGAGCTGGCCATTAGACAAAGGGCAGTTGGGACAGAGTTTTAATGACCAAATTTTTCTTCCAGAAATGGCAGTGTGTGGAAGACGCCACTGGAAAACTCAAGCTACACAAGTGCAAGGGAATGGCAAACTTGGCAGCTGCAGGCAACAGCAAAGGCACCTCCAATATTTTGCCCAAGTATTACAACAGGAACAATGAAGACTGCAATTGTGAAGAGAACGAATACAAGCTGAGCCACATCGGACGGAGAAAGAAACTCTTCTCCAAAAAAAGTAAGTGAACTCACTGCATCTTCTGTCTCTGCTTTAGAAAATTGTCATGAGTTTGTTTGCTAAAACACATAATTGTGATTTTTCACGGGGATTGAATTCTGGCCGCATATTTACTGTGTATCTATGAAAGTGTGCCTCACGTTGGACAGACAGATTGAAAAATGTCTCTGTAGGAAGAGGAGTGTTTTGTTCCAAAATAGCATCTTAGATAGATGTCATTCAAAACTGAGAAATGCAGTACACACGTTGAAGTGGCAAATGGTACATCATTGCATAGGCCATGAAACAAGAACAGTGTTTTACAACAAATACTCCAGCTTTCAGTAGGTACTGCTTGGAGCCATTATTGCAGTAATTTATTTTTAATAAGGATGTGTGTGCTTTGCTACAGGAGCTGCTTGCTTCTAACATCCTTCCCTTGCGCTCAGTCAGTAGAGACAAAGCTGACTTCTAACCAGAGATCTCATCCAAAGGGATGATTCTGTTTTTAGCTTCCTTGGCACAGATCAGGTGCTTTGTCAGAAAGCCTGTTTCACTGGCTTTGTGTTAAACTTTAGTCGGGCTAACATCTATATTTGAAGTACATAGTCTAATTATAGATTAAAGAGTCAAACGGCAGAACAGAATTATTATTCACTTGTAATGTTTCTTTCGTCTCATTCCACAAATACAGAGCCTTAATTATTTAGCAGATTAGTCTTTCTGTATAATGACCTGGCACAAGCTTCAAACAGAGAGTTTAAATTGATTTTCTCCCATTATATTTGCCTTGCCAGCTGATTAGTACCTACTAAGCTAATTTTTAGTTGAAAAAAATTATTGGTTCCAGGATGAAATTACTCAACTATACTTGCTGTTTAAATATGTGGCACAGCAGATAATCTTTAAATAACACTAGAACTTGCAGTTCCTTTTTTTTTTTTTTTTTTTTTTTTTTTGAAGTCACAGAGAAGAAAGTTCAGTCCTGGGGAGTCAAATAACAGAAGTAGATCGAAGGCACTTAAATGAGAAGAGGAAAACAATTTAAGTGAGAGCATCATAATGCTATCTGATAATACTTAACACTTAAGTACTTTTCATCAGTGTTGTGCTTCCTAAACATTAACTGATTTTCACAACATCCAGAGGAGATAGTTAAGTGTATAATTACCTTCAGTTTATGTATGAAGGAGGTTGAGGTAAAAAAAAGTGCAGCTTGCTCCCTCTGGCAGAGGAATGAGAATTGTGAATTGTTTTTATTTGTTTGTTTGTTTGTTTTTGCTTTCCTTCAGAAGAGGCTGGGTTTATACTATACCCTTCAGCTCACTTGTCTCATTGAGCCATAAGGTATGAACTTCAGCAGTGGAAGGATAGGATCTTGACAATCATGTTCCCATTGCTTGCATCTTCAGTAAAATAATTGACTTCACAGGTGCTTTGGTTTTTTTCTCTACCTGCATCTAGGGTGTGCCAGACAGTGGAAGAGGTTAACTTGGACCTATTGACATAGACTGATTTGGTGTTGGCTATTCTTTAAATAGGCTTATCTAATAAAACACAGGCTGAATGCAAATGAGCACAAAACAATACAAGCCAAGGTAGCATACCGAGGTGTTTCTAGACAGCTTGCCTAGACAGCTGGCTCACTGGATTAAGAATGGTAAAATGGCAACCTGGATACTCGTGATGTGTATTTGGATTTTTATGATCTCTTTCATGAGACTTGGGATAAAGTGCAGTCTAGTTCTGAGGGCATCTTTGGGGTCTGTTACTCAGAATTTGATGAGTGTATAGGGTCGTACTGCAGCCCTACTTGGACATCAGTAAATGCTATTCATCGGATTGAACAATAGCTATACAGAAAATAGAATTTCTAACTGAACTAGAGTTATATCTACATTAATGCTTTAGTTCACAGCAATAGTGTAGTTTTGAAGGAAACACCCTGATCACTCCCTTCTGTCACGCACAACACTGATGGGTTTGCAGAAAGCAATTTTGACAGATTCTAGTCTACAGTCATTTGCAGAAAATTAAATTGGCTGTCCTGCTTCTAGGGTGTATCAAGTGTGTTGCAAACCCTGATGATGGTATGAGGATTGGTCTTTCAGAAAGATTAAAACCAGTCATGTGTAGTAAGAATATGTGGTCTAAAAGACCAAACTAAATTGCTGACAGAGGGGCTGCAGCACCAAGTGTTTTGATAAAATAATTACTTTCTAATGTAGGCATAGTCTAAACCCATTGTCAGGTGCACCAGTGCATTTAGCTGACAACAATGCTCTCCAAATTGAGTAAATTCAGTTGCAAAACAGGGTCACGTAAAGAACTCGGTAGCGAAGCTTTTACATCCTAGAAACACAAAGCATTACTATGTAGTATATCTGGGTTTGGGTGTCAGGAATATTTGTGTTTCTGTTTCCTCTTTTATTTTTATAAGAAGGATGAAACAAAGCTTTGCAGTAGGAAGAAAGTTTAAAGTAATAGTGAGCTCTTAAAATCTTTGGCTGTGTTGTGGTCTATTATTTTTCTTGCTGTGGATTTGATCTCCTCCTTCTGTGATAAACAAGTGTGTGTGATTAAAGGAGTTATTAAGCTGCATGTAGAGAAAGGATGATAGGCCAGGGAGACTTGTAAAGAACAAACAGAAGTGTGTACAAAGGGGCTAGTGCATTTTTATTCCAATTTTCATGTCATTCAGTTTTCTTTTGAGGTAGTCTCAATGCTGGAGCAAAATGAACTTTTTTGTTGTTGAAAAAATCCACCCCAAACCTCCACATCAGTTGCTTGCAAGATAATATATTTGAAGTATAAGTTTTAATGGCAGCTGTTGTGAGAAACTGGATGTAAGAAAGTTTTTTGGGTTGTTTTTGTTTTGCTTTGAGATATCTAAGGACACAAGTTTTAAAATAAGATTTCTAGAAATCCCTAGGTACATAAGGGCCAAGAAAAAAACACCTCTAAACCTTCTTCCATATTTTTAGACACTTGAGATATTTTCTAGTATTTGACTTCAAAGTGACTAATTTGATGTTATAGAAAAAAAAATGCTTCTTCCCTACAAAATTCTGGAAAATACATAGACATCATTGGGAAATGCCAAGGAGGAATTCATGAGGCTGGTGGTGGCCATTTTCCTCATGGCACATGTTAGGAGCAGAATCCTTGCATACTGGATTCATGATCAGTGTTAAATTGCTAATTTAGTGACTGCAAAATAAGTAGTGAGGCTGGATTGGAGAGGATGTTAGGCAACACTACAGGCTTGGGGAGGAGTGGCTGGAAAGCTGCCTGGCAGAAAAGGGCCTTGGTGTATTGACTGACAGTCGGTTGAATATGAGCCAGCAGTGTGCCCAGGTGGCCAAGAAGGCCAATGGCATCTTGGCTTGTATCAGAAATTGTGTGACCAGCGGGACTAGGGAAGGAATCCTGCTCCTGTATTCAGCACTGGAGGCCCCACCTTGGGTACTGTGTTCAGTTTTGGGCACCTCAATACAAAAAGGACATTGAGGTGCTGGAGCAGGTCCAAAGGAGGGCTACAAGGCTGGTGAAGGGTTTGGAAAACATACCCTATGAGGAGCGACTGAGGGAGCTGGGGCTGTTTAGTCTGGGGAAGAGGAGTCTGAGGGGAGACCTTATTGCTCTCTGCAAATACCTGAAAGGAGGTTGTAGCGAGAGTGGTGCTGGTCTCGTCTCACTGGTGACAGGTGACAGAGCAAGGGGAAATGGCCTCAAGTTGTGCCAGGGCAAGTTTAGGTTAGATATCAGGAAAAACTTCCTTACAGAAAGGGTTGTTAAGCACTGGAACAGGCTCCCAAGGGAAGTGGCTGAGTTGCCATCCCTGAATGTGTTTAAGGATCATTTGGATGTGGTGCTCAGGGGCATGGTTTAGTGGTGGGTTGTTGGAGTTAAGGTAGTAGGGTTAGGTCGGGGTTGGAATCAATGATCTTGAAGGTCTTTTTCAACTTGAGCGATTCTCTGATTCTGAGTTAAATATAAACCCAAAGGGTGGGCATGTTTATGTCAGTTATTAAGATTATGGTTCTGTAATACAACAATGCCTTGCTTTATTTGGTTGAATCATGATTTTGGACACTGCAGTTTGTGCTTTCACTAGACAATGCTGAAACCTGAGATGCTGCTGAAAAAAAGAGCTGTAAAAGTCAGGGTTGTTTGAGTCTCTAGACTGTTTAGGGAAATCTGGGCCAGAACAAGGTACTTCCCTTCAGGCTCCAGCAAAGACAAGTATGCTTGTCAGGTGCTCCAGGAAGATACAGTTGGATGCATGGGGCACTGAAGTGTAGTTAGCTTTCTTAGGGTTAAATTTCTCTGGAATCCATTTCTAGACTCAGTTTCTGATGATGCAGCTTTTTAGCCGTACCATCTATAAGACAGCTGGCTTCTGTAAGACCAGAGGAACTGAGGCATCGGGACTCAGAGAGTGGACCAAAGCCAAAACTGTAATAACTTGAAAAAGAGAGTATAGGTGTTTTGGGCCAAATATTTAGCAGCCCTGGATCTATTTTCTTTGTGGGTTGTGTACACAGGTAAATGAATTGGAGATTGAAACTTAATCCTGGGGGAGGATTGACTAATAAGTAATTAAACGTGGTTATTTTTGCCTGCGGTGCACTTTGCAGGTGGCAGAGCACAGCACAAATGAATATTGATCTTATTGAATATCTTAACCACTTCCTCCAAAAATAGTGGATTTGGTGCTAATCACAGCACTGAGCCAGCGCTGGGGAGAGCACTGCTCTGAAGCAATACCAGTCCGTTACGAGCTGTCTCACCCCAGACCGGTTTGTTCATTGTAAGGTTGGCTTAGTTTGGCTGCAAAGGAGGAGTAACTCCTGGCTTCTAATTCTTCAGGGACATGTGTAGACGACAGTTCCCTGCAGCTGTCTGCTGAGGTCCAACATGCTGGATTGGCATATTAGCCTTGGAAGGAAGGTAAATTGTTAGTTGGCTGAACTTAACAAGATGAAATGAGGGAACAATTAAAGAAATTGGAGTTTATACTTTGAATATAATTGTTAGGGTGTAGCTTTTTGGAACTTCCTCCTACTTCTGAAAAGCTGGGAGTTTCCTTCTCATTTAGTCAAACATTTCCTGAACGGGTGTCTGAAATAGGGTTGGTGTTTTGGACTGGTTGTTGTTGTGTTGGTTTTTTTTTTCCCCCCTTCAGCAGTGACTCACCTGGCTTAATATCAGCTATAAACTTTGAACCACAGGTGGAAAATGGGCAAAGCCAGACAATCCAGCTGGTATTCTACTTTTTGTGTGCGGTGCTTACAAGAATATAGTGCTTTGGACCAGTTTCAGGTGGGAGGAGATGTTTATTGCTCTTCCCACAGTCTGCAAAATGACTTTTGAGACCTTGCGATCCATTTGGAATTAATGCAAGGCTTCTTGGAAAAAATCACTCTGCGTTAATGCCAAAGCATGCCAGTTCATGTGAATATTTATTTCTTCTATTTTGGCTGTTCTACCTCCCATTCCTCGTTTGGTTTTTTTTTTTTTTTTTTTTCCTCTGCTTGTTTTTCTGGGGATATTATCCCATAAAGTAGGCATTCATATGAAGCTTGGGATTGCAAGTAAGATTGGTCTTCTCATTTGGGCACAGTGGTTGATGGCAGAAGGAAGTCCCATCTCGTGAGAAGTGCTGTGTGTTTTAGCACTGTGTAAAGGGGCGGGCACCACAAAAGCCAAGGGACTTGATTGTTTCAAAAAAATCATCTACACAGAGCAAAGACTTGGGCACTGGGCAAGGAGGAGAAGAGAGGCTGTAGTACTTAAGTTGTACTTTTTTCCCCAAGGAA